>JALBCR010003598.1:0-104227 GCA_030710515.1 Abscondita cerata | reverse complement strand
TGTTGTACTTCCGTTCAGTTACGTATTATGCCAAAGCATCCTTCCTTCTAATATTGATATTATGCACATCGGTTCTAAAGGTTATTTTTTGTAGAGGTATGGTGGAGTCCTCGTTGTCAGTATTTTCTGATAAAAAACAGAACGAGTGGAGAACCCTACGTTGCGCCATACACAACGAACCTACTCTTTTGAGTAGATGTGTGATATGATGGTGGCGTCGTATCCCATATATAAATCTGTATCTGTATCTGTTCGGTATTAAAGCCGATTTAATTAGTTTAGCAACGTAATGAAATTTAATTATGCAAAAGTTCAAATACGTAAATGTAAATACCTGGTGAATTAAACTGGTGTCAATTGGAGCACCAGGAGGTCTTCCCCACCACATGTATTTGTCGGAGAAGGCGTCATACAGCGAAAATGGAACAGATTCGCATACGCTGTCGGAACTATTACATTTCCTTACCATACCTGTCACCTGTGACTTTTTTGAATCGATACAATATCAAAGTTAGCATTTGTCATCTCCTTTGAAGTTTGACAAGAAAACTGAGAGATATAAGGTCAAGTGCAGTAGACACTATTGTAAGACTCGAAAGATTCGAGCTTCGACTATGACAATGCTTACATTCAGCTGTGGGTCTAGTGGTACTCAAACTGTAACATGCTTTATGAATCGGTACAACATAACATTTTCTCACATATATTTCGAGGTTTTGGTTGAAAATTTAAAATGATATTAAGAAATTGGACTAAACATTATTTTCTTTAAAATGATCCCAAAGTTCAGCATTTTTGATCCAGCGATACTCAAACTGTAACAGTTTTTGTGAATCGGTGCAATGTCTAGTTGTCATTTTCATATCTAGATATTTTGAGGTTTTGTATGAAAACTTGAATATGCTGCTAATAACCGTTCCCTAATTTTTATTGTGAGTGTTCGAAGATAACTATGACGTCATAAAATGGTCTTTATTTTTATAGATTAGATCGAAAAATACGTTCAAATATTGCATTGTGTCGCGTTTCACAAATACAGTGTCAGTGATCGTTTATGACAAATAGTGTTGGTATAAATTTTTTAAAAAATTTGAGAATTACCACTAATTATGTTATTGATAAATAAATGTTCTTTAAAATGTCAATAAATTAAAATTGTCATTGAATACAACCTGATTCTGACGTCATTTTTAAGTCTAGTCCTTTATTAAAATTTTGATTTGGATGGTGTCGAGGTTTTCCAAGCTTTGTGTTTTTAAGTTAATATATGCCTGTGATTGTTTCTGGTAAGCTTATTGATTTTGCAATTTTCCAAAAATGTAGGTAAATGTGTTGAAGTGGAAAAAAGCAAGATTTACATTTATGGAGAAGCTTTTAGTGATAAAGGTTGGACTGTTTACCATAATTGCTTTGGTGATTGTTACCTACCTTGCTTTGAAATCCGTTCTAATCCACTGTCATCACTAGCATATGAGGAGTGTCTAGGTCCCTATTCCTACAAAAAGAATTGTCTCAACTCCTTCTTCGTCCCAAATCATTACCGATGATTTTCTTTCTGCTCACTTTTCTCTTTCTCTTTTAACAAGCTATACAGAGTACCAAGAGGTCTAAAAATATACTGCAAAAAGAAGCATCCTAGTTTTTCTATTTAAGGGAAGAATTCAATATATCAATACTAAAGAGTCATTGAAACATTATATATTGTTCGAGTGTTGAAGCAAGTACCAAAACATGCTTAGATGTTGGCACCCTTGATTAATATAATACTATTAAAGAAAAAATCTTTCATCATAGATTAAACTTTTGTCTTTTTATGTGGTTTCGAGTTCAGGATAAAAATCAAAATTTCTCCTTGGAAGTTAAGAAAAACATCTCAAATTTGAACATACCACTTTTTGTTCCCATTAAAAGACTATTAAACGTACTGCAAATTTCTCAAGGAAAGTGGAGCTTATAGTATCTGATGATATATATTTTCGGAGCCATTCATCTTTTTATTTCTATAAACACTGACGCTACACTTTTGGAGATTAGAAATAAACTCCTTTCTTCATCTTATATGTAGATGTTACGTCATGTATCTTAAGTTTTCCTAATAGATTTTCATTGATGGAATCCGTCTACAGCACTTAAATGACTTGTTGTCAACGTCTGCAGGAGGAAACGCCGGAGTACGTTTACTTATGTCAATAACCAACCTGGCGCCCCATCAGTAGCAGTAGGAAGTACATATCGTCGTCTTGTAGAAGCCAGTCAACGTACAACTTCGGACAAAGGGAGGTTGCGAAAGTGCGGTTCGCGCTTGCTGAACTTTCTAAACAACAACTATAATTCCGGAAAAGTTCTTTTAAAACTATAAACTTTATTTGCTAGAATCTCCTATAACCTTCAAATCTATCCAAACAGCTTTGGAATTAAGTTAGACCTTACACAGCATGTTGCTTACTTTATTTTGAAGCATTGTCTGGGAACATCAAAACTTGTTTATTTGCTGAAGATCTTTCCTTCATGGTTGTTCCAAAATCAAATTGTGGCGATGACAATTTTATGAAGAATACTTTAGTATTAAGTAATTATTAACTCTAAGCTGGACAATGACAAATGGAGGCTTAGGAATTCGAAAAGTAGAATATCCAGTCATTCCTTCTTCCCTCTATTTGGTGAATCACGTCTTTGGAGTCGATATACCCTCTCACAAATGATATTTCCAAAGTTCCCCACTAGAATTAAATTGGATAATTAGAAATTGTTTTGCCAGCAATTCTTGGCAACGTAAGGAATTAGACGAAATAGGAATATATGCAAGATATATGCATCATTTCTCCAGATCTCTAGGAACACTTCTAGAGAATGTCTTTAGAATATCAGTTGATATCAGATTATGAATGGAGTTATGCATTCCACATATATGTTTCTGCAGCAAACAAAGGACACAAAAGCGACGACTCACTCATCCTGGTTCTGCCAGCTTATGCCACTCAGTGGTCTTCAATCATACGCCTAGGGTGGTTTCCCAGGGTTACCCATTTTTCCACGGCCAATCGGCTCTTGCAAACACTGATCGACCACAATTTTTCTGGCTTATTTGTACCTAAAAAAATTAATTAAAATAACTAGAAACAAATTTTTAAAATATCCTGGGTAGCAATGGTTGCAGTTGAATCCTTTGTTCTCTCGTTCAGTGGCATTACACATCTAGCAAATCCATAAAGTATTCTAATTTTGTCGATACGCAGGCTTTCTCTTTACTATCGATATCTTTGGAACAGCACTAGTTAGACCTACAAATTGGTTGGTTCTATATGTGTTTCAAGTTTGAACAATGCACACCTTTCAGTTTCTGGTTTATCGGAAATCAAAGTCGGAGCTAGAAATTTTACAAATTTTCGACTTTGATAAAATTTTAGGCACCACAATTGCTGACGCAATAATTTTTTTGCACCAGTCATAGAATGAAACTTCCTCTATAAAATAAAAAGTTACAGCCCGAGGATTTCGAAGGCTTGATGGGGATTCCGGTCCTTCTGGAGAATGTCTTTAGAATATCAGTTGATCTCAGATTAGGAATGGAGTTAAGCATTCCACATATATGTTTCTGTGGCAAACAAGAGAATACAAAAGCGACGACCTCATTCTGATCCTGTCAAGCACTCAGTGGCCTTCAATTATTTGCCTATGGTGGTTCCTTCGTTTGCCGATCTTAGAATTGTTAATCTGGACGACAATCCCAGGGCTACCCATTTTCCACAACCAGTCTGCTAACGCGAAAACTGATCGACTACTATTTTTCTGGCATGTTTGTACCTAAAAAATAAATCAAAATAAATGGAAACAAATTTTTAAAATATCCTGGGCAGCAATGGTTGCGGTTGAAACCTTCGTTCTCTCGTTCGGTGGCATTACACATTGAGAAATCCATAAAGTATTATAATTTTGCCGATACGCAAGTTTTTGCTTCACTATCGATATCTTAGGAACGGCATTAGTTAGAGCTACAATTTTTTTGAGTTTGAACGATGTACCCCTGTTGAATAAACTTGTTAATGTGGACTGTATATATATTTTATTTTAACTTGTACATTTTTTACTAGAATTAACTATACAATAATTTTTGAACTTGAAACTAGAATTGTGACCCTTGATGGTCAAACGACAACTCGACAATTCTTTACATTTTCCTAACAGTTCAAGTTACTTACTTGGCCAAAACGTTTCGCCAATCCTTACACTAACTTTGGCCTAAAAAACCCCTTTCAGTTTCTGGTTTATCGATATCAAAGTCGGAGCTAGAAATTTTACAAACTTTCGACTTTGATAAAATTTTTGGACACCACAATTGCTGACGCAATAATTTTCTTTTTGACCAGTTGCAGAATAAAACTTCCTCTATGAAATAAAAAAAAATTTTGATTCTAGGTCCCGCTATTTCATGATATCGGCCGTAAAGTGGCAGCCAGCGTATTTCGGAGGCTTGATGGGAATTCCGATCCAGCGTCTGAAAGAGGAGGGGTAATGTTGGACTGGAAACCCTCATCAAGCTTCCGAAATACGAGGCCTGTTGTTTCTTTAGCTGTATTTGTCCGATTTTCTTCACATTTTGATCATTTGCTTATCTTACCTTAATAAACATGCAAAACCCAAAATCGATTGATGTATTCACAACACTACTGGGTGTTCTTGTTTCTATGTCACCTACTATAATCTGTAGTATGTAAGATTTAATGATCTCCCGCGGTTCCAGCGAAATGTGACGTTTAAGGAATTGATACATTACCAAAGTTAACACATCAACATCGATTTTGATTAAAAACTAAGAAAATTACGAAGAAAGTGCTATGGACATTACTGATACTATTGTCATCTATTTTTACAAATTAAATTCATAAAATACTTGACAAAAGAATAATATAAATTTAACATTAAATTGAATTTGATAACCTACGCAATACAGCTAAACGAAATTCTAATCAAAAGAAGTAAGCGGAAGACCAACCCACGACTCTCACTTCAACTTGACATTTAGTATACAAAATTGAATATAAGAAACCAATAATTAAGTTCAGTTTAAAATGAAAAACCTTTGAGTTTGAAATATGAAATAAATTGTATTAACTGAGTACGTGACACAAATACTTTAGACCAAAAATATTCTGAAAGCATTGTTTGCTCCCCCAATAAAGCAAACGGCAATTTAAAGTTTGATTGAGTGATTGCTTCTTAATTAAAACTAAAAATGAACATTTGCAGCAAGCATAAATATTTGCAGATTCTAATACTTCGAACGGAAGCAAAGTAAGAATAAGTAGAAGTTAGGTAAAAGAATTTAGTAAATCTTCTTTGATTGCACCAACGCAACGCTAGAATATAAGGAGAAATAATATCATAAAACACAAACATGAATATAAATGCAAAATTTCGGTTTATATCCCCTCATAGTGACTTCATTTTCGTAGGTATCGTTGTGTATATGACGATCAAAATTTTCAGACATTACAATGGTATAGCTCCCGTCTGCTTTAGTTGTTAAAGTCGATCACGTATTCAAAGCGATAATGCCTTTTTTCGGCTATTCTATAGCTTTTTATAGTTCCTGTGGACCTCTTGTTCACTCGATTGCACTCTACATAGAATAGAATATATTCTTAGCCTCTGGTTTAATACGAAGGAAAAGTCATAAAATATTTATAGTGTAAACTTTTTCATTCACTTTTTTTTTAAGAACGTAAACAAAATGCGTTTCTCTGATAATGGAACGTAAAGATAGTGAGACCTTTTTTGCTGTAAGGGTAACGGATAAAAGACGCGCGAATAAGTAATACGAAACAACAAGGAATAGCTTTTTTTATGTTAAAGTTTAAAAACCTTTCTTATGTGTAATTTTTCTATATTATTCCGTAGCTGTAAAACTGTATTTTAAAGCTACGAACACTATACTAACTTAAGAATAATACGTTTCGTAAGGAAGAAAAATCTCGACATTTGTCACCATGCGGGAATATAATCCTCGAACGTATAGGACAGACAACAATAGCCCATCCATTCGGATAATTGTCACCACCCAGTCAAGTGTCACAATGGAAAAATATATAATAAGGCTAAATAAGGATTGTGAAAGACGGGAAAAAATAGAATGAATAAATGATTAATTGTTACTCTGTAATGATTTACGATTAGTATAAACATTTAATATTTTACGATTCTTCTTACGTTGTATAATTTATATACAACACAATAATTGAAATGTACGAAGATGTTTCGTAATGAAATATAGTCGCGTCATTTCTAAATAGAATTTCATTTTCAAACCGCACATTCCTAGACAGCATTTTTAGATGCTTTTACATTATTTATTAATTCACTCGTTGTATACGACAGGAATTAAATTAAAAAAGTTTATGACGTATCAAGTTAAAAATTAATGATATTTAATTTTTCTCTAAAATTTGTTGATGGCGTCCGGAGAAATGTTAGAAACAACATAATACAACAAATTGCGCACGTTCATAAATACAAATTTGTCTAGTGCTTCCCATATATGATTAAATGTGGCGCTATTGATTTTTCTTGCATATCGTGGGGCGTAATGAAAGTGCATGAATGCAATATTTTATCATTCGTTTTGTAAATACTCGCGAGCTTACGAGGATGCAAGCGGCATCGAATTAAATTATTTATTATTCTTAGCGTAACAAATAGTTGAACAGAAGTTGAAATTGCTGCTGATTAATTTCACGTAATCTACATCGATGCTACTTTATACAGTGTGAGTGTAAGTATGGAATAAAATTCATTAAATTTTTATTCTTATTTTTCTGCAATTTTCCTCGGACAGCGCAATTAGTATTTTTAAATTCTCTTCTTTTGGTATAAATCAACGCTTTCTATTTCCACCAGTGGCGGCGCAAAAGGGGCAACTTATAAATGGCAATGTGGGTAAAAATTACATTTTCGGAAAGCCCATTTCATCCTCTATGCAGCAATGTAAGCATCTTCAAAATCGGTCGATTAGAACAGGAAAAATGTAACTTTCTTCAATATTTTTTCTACACTAATAATTTCTGGTTGCATTTTCTATTAATAAATCGACGCAAACAACAGTTCCCTGAAGCATTACACAAATCCCCACGTATTTGCACAAATGATACATTTCTATCTCAACCAGTGGCGGTGCAACGGAGGAAATTTGAAAATTTTAAATGGTACTAGTAGTCAAAAGTTACATTTTCGGAAATATTTTTTCATTTTCTATTTAGCAATGTAATTCTTTCTAAAATTGGGCGATTAGAACAACCTTTATCCTTATTGTCTTTCAAATTTTTTAAATTTGCCCACAATACGCCGCCACTGGTTACTTTCAGGAAACTATTGCTTGTTTCGATTATTATTAATACAAAATACAAGCAAACACTACCTAACATTAATGCTAAAAATAAGTAATTTTTTAATTTTTCTGTTTTAATCGATGCTTACATTGCTGCATAGAGGATAAAAGGGTCTTTCCTAAAATGTAATTTTTGACCCCCATTGCCATTTAAAATTTTCAAGTTGTTCCGCCACTGGTGTATATAGAAAGGGTTGATTTATACCAAAAGAATTTAAAAATAAAAGTTGACCTGCCCAAGGAAAATTGCATAAAAGTAAGGATAAAAATTTAATAAATATTATTCCATACTTTACACTCACACTGTATAACCGCTCGAGTGTCAAATATAATTGCAATTATTTAACGAATTGATTGTTAGGGCGTGCATATATGACCGCACCTGTGTAAAACTGTTGGCAGTCATATATGACCGCTAGAGTTCGTGATTCAATAAAGATTCCTACTCTGCTTAGTAAGCGGTTATGCGGGATTTACGTATCACACATGACCGTCCAGGCAACATAGACTATGCTACATGGTTTAACTTTCAGGTTTCTGGCTTTCACCAGTAGGTAATAAATTCTTACAATAGAGAAACAGAAACTTTATTGCTCTATCATGAATGAAAACCGTACAAAACAAAAGTCTGCGTCTGCAAAAGTCCTAAATATTAGTTTTATGATTAATGGCGTTAAAACAAGGAAGACACAAGTGTGGTTCATCTTGACAGTCTGCACAATAAGTTCTAAGTTTTTTGACAAATTGTTTGCTATTTTCTCACTGTAACATTGATTACAGTATTTTCTTGTTTTCTTGATCTTCTTGTTGGTGTCTCCACCTGTCGCTCAAGTAGTCCTACTTCATTCTTTTCCGAAAAGAGTGCCCTTATGATTTCTTTCTGAATTTTACCATCTTCATTTTCTTGTTAGATAGTTGTATAGAAGACCCAGGAATTCACTATTGTTGTTCCTAAAATGAATTCGACTCCAAGCTTTTTGTACCATCTTAGCGAATTTCTCAAAGCTGAACCGTAGCTCGACATCTGGTTCGATAAGTCGATAGAAGATTTACCTTTATTTTAATCAATTACAGCTAAAAAAAACACAGATAAAATGTAAAGAGAAAGTATCACAGAAGCAACCACTTATAAATATTTTGTAAACAGACTGAATACCGAGCGAGAGATGGTGTTCTTCACTGAGATGGAAATTTTCCGGTGTTATAATAATCATAGTGGGCAGTTTTGCTTGTTTGGCCCTCTATATCTTCTCTATTTCCGTTATATACAAATAAAAATACAACAAAACTAAATATTGTTATTCAAACAATTGTTTGTATTTTAAGAACAAAATCTGCATTTAAAAATTGCAGAAATTGGCGCATATTTGCTTTTTCTCATATTAGAAAACCTACTGCTAAAAGTTTCTTCTTTTACTTCAGCATTTATATTTTATTACACCGTAGGTACCAGGCTAACAGTGATGGAATTGCTCCATTTAAATGGTCAAATACAAATATTACGCATACATAATAAAATAAATAAATGGTTTTTTGCATAATCCCTTGATCTGCAACCCTCACAATAAAGAAAGTGTTAATTTTGGAACAAATGCTGATTCACGCGCTAAAAATGCATGTCAAAATCACATTATATTTTTAATATATTTCTATTAAACATTATACCAAAGCGAAGTTCGGTCGCGATATGTTCGTTATCGCTATATTCAAGTCAAACCAATAACAAAAGTATTATTCATCTGTCTGTAAAACATCTTTACACACGCCTACCACATATTTAGACCAAAATAAGCCGATTTAAATAAACTTATGTACCTTAGTCCAAAATCGCTTAGTTTAGGCGCTATGCGGCTTTGATGTTAAAATTTTGAAATCGTTTTTTATTATCAATTCAAAACGGCTTATGCGATTTTAATAAGATTTGATATGGTCAGCTAGTAGTATTGGACTGTTTACTTAAATCGGCTTATTTTGGTGTAAGGAAAATGTGGTAGGCGTGTGTATAGACCTTTACAGACACCCTGTATATCCTAAGAAAATGTTTGTACTCTTCAAGGATCAAAGGATTTAACCGTCTATCTTGAACTTTGTTTGCTTGTTTTAAGTTTTTCGATTTTGAAGTTTTCACCTAGATGAAATCTGTTACATAGTGAGCGAAACAGTGGTTACCAAACAAATTTAAATACGGTTGAATTTATTAAGATGTGATTTTGAGATACGTAGAACCTCGATTATCCGTGTGCGGTTAAACCGTGCGGCGGATAAACCGCGCCGGATTTTTTTACAGATTTGCTTTCGATTCTCCGGGTTTCAATTATCCGTGCAAACGAGAGTCTGATATTTTGACTGGATTCGTCGAAACATACATACTTTGCAGAAATCATTTAGTTTAGATTTCAAAAGATTTCATCTTATATGAGTATAATAGATGTTTTCGTTTTATATTTTTCTTTAGTTGTGCAAGCAGCAAGCTAAGAAACGTCTCGTTGGTTGTTTTGAATGTATTTCCCTACATAAATGTATACATAGGTATGTATACTATATTCGTGTAATTAGCAACATATTCCTGATGTTTTGCATCATCTTCAGAACTCAAGTTTGGTTAAAAAAGATTGAACATGGTGCCGGTAAAACGCAAAAGAAAATTTTGACTATTCAAGAGAAATTAAATTTAATAAACAAATACGAAAACAGTTCAACCATTGCATTATTGGACTACAAACAGTTTGCGACATTATTAAAAGCAAAGCTAAATTACGAACTTTTATTTCGACATCTGATTCTCTTCATGTGTCTAAAAATCGAAAAACTATAAAACACCAAAAATTAAAAACTTGACGATGACATGATTAAATGGTTTTACAAAAACGGTCTGAAAGAATCTCTATTTCTGGACCAATGTGTAGAGCTCAAGCACAAGTGTTCCATGACAAATTAAAAATTGAGCAATGTTTCAATGCTTCAAGCGGATGGTTTGTTACGGTTTATTTGTAAACAAATTAAAATAAACATATAACAGTTGCTAGAAGGTCTGGCCGGCAGCTCTTCTTAGTCGGGAGTGGTCGGGGTTGATTGAGAATCGTTCTAAATGAAGGCCTCTACACTGCTCGAAAAATTTATAAAGCGCCACCTAGGATTCCGTATAAAAAATATCTAGAGCCACTAGGAACTTGTAGACACAGAAACAAACCGTAAGTGAATAGAAATATGTATATTGTAGCCTATTGCAAAAGCACGATTATTCAAATAGACTAAAGGCGAGACACAAATTAAATAGAAAATAAGGTTAGCGTATTTAACAGTCGTACCACCGAGTATCCCTCCAAGCGATTCACCCTAAAAATATTTTTCAAAATATATTTAAAAAAAATAACGAAAAGTACCGGACCCCGGCCGATTATTTAAATAGTTTCAAAGCCCACAAAATTGATCAGGTACTTTGAAAGATCTTTCGAGTTTACAAAGTTATTTATAAGCGCCCAAAAAGGTACGTTGTTAACCTTACAACCACGGCTACTGGACGCGACAAAATTTATGAACGACATGCATAAAAGAATTAACTTAAGCTTTTATAACTAGGAAGCCTTTCGGTGTTCGACAGTTACTTGGCAGATGTGACAGCTCCCGTATCCAAATCTAATATTTGATTAAAAAACGAAAAAAAAGAAAAGCCAAAATGGATTCCGTTGATAACAGTTGCTGGCTGCTCACAAAGGACTAGATAAACGGCTTATCTTGAGTGGTGACTTTGACCCACGAAGGAAGATAGGTTGAATCTACGGTGGTGGTTCGAACCTTTCGATATTTTATAATTTTTAGATTATTATTCTTGTCAGCGTAAACATAATTATACATATCCATTAACTAATTAACACGGAGTATGTCTGCAATGACCAGCAGAATAAGCCAAATGGTAAAACCCACAAACGAAAGACTAAAAGAAAAAAAAGGTGCGTGCAATTAATAGAACCCGTAAGAACAAATATTTTATGAAAACAAAGGAAGTAACAAAAAAATACTTACACAGGAACAGTAGTTGAAGACTTATTTTCTAATTAGAATGGGATTACTTTACTTCTATCGATATTACAAAACACATGTCTAATTGTTCAATTTTTAGACAGCATTTTCGTGTACACCTTTTCGCGACCGTCAGTAAAAAGGAAATGAGATGTAACTTTTGCAAATGCGAACAAATCATCAGAACTGGCGATTCCAAACAACTAAAATCCCCAGAAAGCTGTTAAATATAAGAATGCATATTCAAACGCATTAGTGTAAACACGGCTGCCATAAATCAATTATTTGCGAAATAATCCCGTCACAAATTCAGGGAAAAGTTGGATTCTGATGAGGTTGCAATAATAGAGTTTTGTGACAAACTTGAAAACATTATTTTAGAACAAGATTTAAAACCTGGGCAAATCTATAATGCAGATGAAACCGGCTTGTTTTGGAAAGCTATACCGCAAAGCTCTGGCCCACAAAGAAGAAAAAAATGCTGCTGGGCTTAAAATGAAAAAAAAAACCGTTAAACTAAGCTGCGACTGGCAGTAATCGGAAAATCGAAGAAATGACGTGCTATAAAAGACCTAAGAAACCTTCCCGTGAATTATTTCAATCAGAAATCAGCATGGATGAATTGCCAAATTTTCAACGAATGGTTCCAAAAAGAGTTTTGTCGCAGAAGTGCAGAAGTTTTTGTCTCAGAATACACTAAATCAAAAAGCAGTGTTAATTTTCGACAATGCAGCGTCTTATCCTAGCGCTGAAGTTCAAGGGGCTGTAATATTTTTCTATGTTTTTGCCGCCTTATGTATCAGCCATTACCCAACCAATAGACCACGGTATCATAGAAAAATGAAAATATTATACAGAAGGACTTTTCTGATGTCGTTACTACGAGAACAACAACATTTGAAAACATTTTGGAAATCTTTTAATATTAAAAGACCATATACACATTGGCACATGCTTGGGCAGGTTTGGCAGAGACAAATATTAAAAGATCATTTTATAAAATTATGACGTTGGAAAATAATGATGAACCAGAAGACGACCTTGCAGTTAAATTGTCTCTCGAAAATATTGCAGAAACAGTAAATAAAGTTCCAGAATTTCTGGGAGTAAACGAAAACCAGGTAAACGAATGGCTACAAATTGATGATTCTGAAAAAGATTATCAAGCTTTGAATAAAGATGAAATGCTTCGTGCTATGGGAAATGAAGAAGAGGTTTAAGATGAGGAAGAGTCAGAAGAAGAAGGACATTTTAAACAAAAGTAGGCCATTAGGAAGCGTTGAAGTCAATAAACATTTTGATTGATTACTTTGGAGGATGTGAAACGGATGTGATCAATGTATTGAATTTACAAAACATGAAAAAACAATCCAAGGACGCATCAGTGCAAGTGGAAGACAAATAAAGCTTACAAATTTAAGTTATTTTACCCATAATTAGGTTTATTTTATTTATGAATGTAATTAAAACTTTGTACCTTTGTATTAAAAAATGTTTCAATTATCCGTGTGTTTCACTTATCCGTGGAAGTTTACACTCCGTTCGCCACGGATAATCGAGGTTCTACGTAACTCCTTTACTTGAGGGCCGAAGAAATGTTACTATTTCTAAGTTAATGCATCTTAGATAATTTAACTCAAAGCAAAGTATTGTATCACTGCTAGCCTAGTACCTACAATGCTTACACAATTAAGTACTATTCTTAAGTTTTAATTGTAAATTCATCTATAAATGACTTGAAATGTTGTATTCTGAATCAACGCTAGTGGTTGATTAGATAATAATCATTATTTTTTTACAATAATTTTGTTGACGTAATATCAAATCTTTTTTTCGACAGGTCAATAGACTCACTTGGTTTCTCAACCTAAACATAGCATTTTGACATGGTAATTTATAGTTCCACCTAATTTATTTCATTTATTTTATATTTGATGTATAATGCAAGAAGAAACGAACACTGGAAGAATGGTAGATTTTTCAAAACATGATAACATCCTCAGATTATCGCCAAGAAGACAAAATTTGCAAATGACTTTAGCGTCGCGCAAAAAGTTTGATTTAAATTTATAATTTTTAAGTTAGAAAGGTGCTGAAGACTACAAAGGATTGATGATAAACAGTGTTGAGAGGGTAAGTTGGAGCTCTTTTACAATCCTGTTCGAAGGACCAATTGTTAAAATACGCAATAAATTTCTTAATTCTTGCTTTACAAATAAGAAACTTATTTACTTTTAGGAAAAATTCTCAAAGGTTTATAGAAATAAACTAATACCGAGAATAATAAGAGAAATGTAATAAAACTTATGAATCTGTCTCATTTATTCGATATAATTTTTTTGGCCATAAATTGATTTTGTACAAGAAGTTTAAACATTAAATATTTCCTACCAACGCAACGCCAACGTTTAAAACATTAATCATGCTCGATGTAAGCACATATTGACTTAGGATTTGGGTAAGCATTTACAAGATCTTTGTCAAAGAAACTTAAACATTTCGATTAAACTTTAAACTAATTTTTCTTAACAACAACTGATTAATATTGAATTAAGTCATAGATATAAAGTTTACAATTACCTACATATTTTTCGAGCGTTCAAAATGAATACGAGGTTCACTACCACATTACATTAAATAACACAACCGAAATTTTACGATATCATGAAAATGTAAGATTTTATGACAGTTTCAGAGTACGATCCTGAATAAAGGGTCAGTGTTGGAAAAGATAAAGATGAGGGAGCAATAAAAAATCTTTGTATCCTCTTGGACCATTAAATGTAACGCGCTGATATAAAACTTTTAGGCACTTACATTTGAGGGTTCCTTTTACTTTGTGTTTACCTCGCCAAAAATTTTTGTTGTTAAACTGTTTCTTAAATTTGTTAAAATAATGAAATCATTTTCTGCGAAGAGATGAAACGTTACTCCATAAATTACGGGCGTAATAAGTAAATTTATTATTTTTGGTGTTTTGCAGTTGGTTACACAAACAAATGTACTATAAAAACACAATTCTCTTTAATGTAATCAAGAAAACAAGAAACATAAATAAAAGGCAATAAAACAAGTTGGAACTTACTGTTAATTTAAAGCCGATGCGCGTTTGGCTACCGAACATATAAAAGGCCATTGATTATGTTTATTTTATTTCCTGAAATTTATTTCGTTTGTTTAAATAAAATTTATGTTGAAACTATACAAAACACAGTAATTTAATATTTTTTAAAACTATGATTCAAACATTAGAAAATTTGTTACTATTTGTTGCAATCATCAGTTATGAAAATAACTATACTTGTCGCTGCTAACGCATGGAGTGCTATAGCGGTCTGCTTTCGCATGCTTTTTCTTCATAAAACTCTTAAAGGCATATAAACATTAGTCAGAAGGTGGACTTCCACAATTTCTCTTTGATTGCAAAATCTTCCGTCTACTTCATAAAAAATCGGAGAGTGTATAAAAATGATGAAACATCTCAAGTACTTTAATTGTAATTGTGGTTTTGACCTTTCAAATTTCAAATTCAAAGTGATTAGTACCGATATTAGCGACCCATGACGATTCCTTTTTTATATAGAGGTTTGCCATTACTCCGGTCTTGGTTTGTAGTGCCTTTGTATAAATATCAGCATAAAATGTTTAGTACTGCAGTTAGTTTTAAAAATATACAGGCTTTCAATAGAAATGAGTACAGTACTAAACAATTCATGTCCCATTTATACAAAGGCACTAGAAACAGAAGTCCGACTAATGGCGAACCTTGTATATGAAAAAACCCTTAATTACCCAGACGTCCGTAAGTCTAAAATTTTACTAGCTGTACAAGTCTCGATAAAGCCTGGTACAATAGGGATGGATAACTTGTCGTAGGCATCTCGCTGCAAGGACAACTGACCGTCAGGACAACTGGTTAGCAAGAAAACTTAAAAAAGGTTATACACCAATTAGAATTAGGGATGCAACACCCAACCATATGAAAATTAACAGATTGTTTGCAAAAAATGCAAAAGAGAGAGACTTACTGCGAGCACCTTGTACTAACCCCTTCAAAATAAAAAATGTAGAGATGCAGATAATCGCATTACGGTTGTTTGGAAACAAAATTTATATGACAAGTTGTCTTGTTGGCTAGTTGGTCGACGACGAAACCGCCCGCCGGCGATGTGTCCACGACGAGTTGTCAAGGATCCCCGTACAATACTTTGATAAATAATTTTTAATTGTACGAGTTTATGGTAATCGATTTATACTTGAAAGCATCGATGAAATCATTTATAGTGTGTCAGCTTGCAAATATGTTTTTCTTCAAGCGACATTAAAACGGCATATTATTTAACTACTAACAGACGCTAAAATGGTTTTTACTGTCTAAACATTAAATATAACAGTTCCTTTGTTTTCACAGTTATTTAGATTGGTACCTCGGTTAAGTCATATTATCAACGTGGCGGTAAACTGTTAAGCTCAACAATTATATTGTTCTTCTGTAGAAGAATGTCTACTGCTTCATTCCAATTTCTAGAATTTTTCTCTTCTTGCGTTTTAATTATTTTTTAATGCTTTCTTTGGTCATATTTATTATTAGTTTGTTTGTTTTTGTGAATACTACTTGGTCTCTATTAGTTGTAGTATTTGTTTAAGAATTGTATTTTCTCGTTTTCTTTTGTTTTGTTATGTAAACGTGCACCTTTGAAGCTCAACACTACCGGATTTGATTGTAGTTGGAGTTTAAAAGGGGACGTACAAAATTTATAAACTACCGCGGGTTAGCTTCAGTGGAGAATAATGCCCAGGGTTTGACTTAATGTTTCTATTAAAAATATTTACAAGTTTTTAAGGTTTTCTATTTACACACGGTCTTATTTACAATTGATTTTGGTTAACTTCTGTATTCCACAAGTCGCGATCGGAAAAGCGATGTTGACGGAGTCACAGCCAGCGCTTCTACGATGACGGGTTACTACGCTCTTTTACCCGCTGAATTTACAAGGGCCTCGCGGACCGGTGGATTTTGTGTTGAATTCTCGGGTTGTCGGCGGGGTGTTTCTGCGGCTTGTACTAGTGGATTACTGAAACAGGTTTAATATTATAGGTTAGAACTTCTTCTGACGGAGCTCGCTTATTAAAGGATAAACAACGGAGGTTACAATTACGGCTTACGGTTTTATAAACGGCGGAAGTCCGTCTTAAGGTGCACCGGATAACCGATAGTGCCGGATAACCACTCACGGTGGTGCCTTGTATGCGAGCAGTTTATTTACGAGAAGTTCTACCTTCTGTCTCGGCGGTGGTTTTGTTGCGGTTGTACTTTACAGGAGCCAGATTCTACCGGCACGCCCACTACTAGTTGCTACCGACTGAATTAGCCACACTGCATAGGGTTCGGCGGTAAGTAGGTGCTGGCTATGCGGATTAATAACGGCGGTTTTTAGGTAGTTCTCAAGTGGTTAGTACTGTTTTGCCAAAACCCGTGCCGAATCCAATCAGTTTTTGAAGTGGTGTTTGAAAAAGCGGTTAATAACAATAACTGGATCTATGGTTGGACGAAACGAATTGAATCATTGTGTCTTCCCAATAGTTCCGTTATAGAAATAAGAAGATTTAGTATAGCGGGTAGCTTAGTATCGTTTTAGGCGGTTTATTTGGATCGGTTTCGGGTTAGGGTCGGAAGAGGATTATTCAACAAGTCAATAATAAAACTTATTGCTTTCTCGGCATTGTGCTTGTTCTTATAAAGGGAACGCTATCGTTAGCGGAAGAGTGGGCAACAGTTGTACGGGGGTAATGTTAAGTGGGGCGGTGCGCACGACGTCTCTATTGACAATGTAAATTTTATGCCGTGAGATAATCCTTATCTCGGTGCTGTTCTCTCAGTTCAGTTTTAGATTTCCTAATTTTTATTTGTGCATATTGTTGTTCTGATAGAGTCCCATACTAGTTGTTTTCAATACAATGACGTCTTCAATTTAAAAAAAATTACCTTTTTTTCTCTTTTGTTTTTTTTATGGGTGTAATGAAGAGAAATTCGTTGTTTTTGCATGAAATTAAAGTTTAATTACCATAGTTAGAATGATCCGATTCAGGTCAAATATGCTCTATTTTTATTCGATAACTTGTTGCCATTTTAAAGATAAGTTGCCTCTAAGTCTTCGTTTCTGCAAAAATTCTAACAGTTGATTTTCACAAGCCTCTTTTGAAGCAAAATTGTTCACCATGGATAGGAACAGATGGTAATCACTTGGTGCCAGGTCCAGCTATAAGGTGGATGCAAAAGCAATCCCATCCAAGCTCCCGGAGCTTTGGGCGAGTCACTATCGATTTTGGTGGCGTGGCGTTGTTCTGATGTAACACAATTCCTCTCTTATTGGTCAAAGCTAGCCGTTTCAAAGCGATTGCTTGCTTCAGACGTTTTAATTGTTGACAGTACAGTTTCGAGTTAAGAGTTTTGCCGTAGGGGAGCGTCTCATAGTAAATAATGACAGAAAATGACGGTCCACCGTTTTTGCCGTCTCACCGCAACCGTTTTTGCTTAACGTTGTAGTAAGTGATTGTTGGAATTAAGCAGCGATTCGCAGAGGAAAATTTGGTCTATGATGTTTTTTTTGTTAACTTGTGTGACATCTATACTTTGCGCTTCTTTTGTATCCAGCCTTATTCAAATAGTTCCAAACAGTTTTTGTGCTCTTGAGCAATCGAACAGTGCTTACAGGACGGTCGGACTCTACAATGTCCATGATTTGTTCGGCAATTCGCCTTCCAGTGCGTGGTGGACCTTTGACATTGAAATTATCGGAACGGAATCGACGAAACCAAAATTGCACGTAATTGGCGTTTTTGCCTTTATCATAACTAGTGTTTATCTTTGACGCGCTTAAACAAAACTTAGTCAACTAATCAGAAAACTTTCACAAAGGTTTTTTTAGTACGAAATCTCCTGATAGGACTTTCTTTGAATTTCTTTTTACTACACCTATTTAGCAATATTATTATAAATATACTTTATATAAACTAAAGGGTGACAAGCGTTGGAATGCTATCAACTATGATGGAACCTATGAGTTTACAGACTATTTTGTCTTTAGATTAGCAATTAGCCAACTAAGTCTATAGAACACTGTCTTGTTCGTCGTTTATTGATTGTGGGTTTCAGCTACTCTTCTAATTAATAGTTGGGGTGGGTTGTTATGGTGTCATGGTACTTGATGGCTTTTTCGTGGAAGACCTCTTAAATTGTTGGGAAGTGAAGATCCTAATGAATTCTATGAATGGTGCACGCAAGGATTTTTGACTGACATCTTTGCTTTTTGGAAGCACAGCCCCATATTTCGGGTCCATATATCCACAGTTTTGATATTTTGCTGTCTTACTTTTTGGTATTTGTACATTATTTAAGTAGCCTTATTTGAGTAGATTTACTCTTATTAATTTTAATTTTTATTTTCAAACCATTGTTGAAGGTAGGGTAGATGACACTGTAAATTTTCGAAAATTATCTGTCATCCCCAAATGTTTCCGTTACTGTGTCTGGTGTAACTGGTAAAACGAAAGTTTGTAATTCCCTGACTTATCTTTGTTCAGTTTTTTATCTTAAATAGGATTGTAGGAGGTAGACTTAGAAAATCTTAGTTGATTTTGTAGAGTAGTCGTGATCCCAAACCTTGTCGAAGGCTTGGGTAATATATAATAATACAGTTGCATAGGTTGTATTTATTACTTGCGTAATGCTATGTACTTGCTGAATTGTGCAATGAGCATGTCTGAAGCCGAACTGGTGGTCTGGTATCCAATTTTACGAGGGCCGTCCTTTTTATTTTCGAAAGAAGTAGCTTTTCAAGTAGTTTTGAGGTGACTGCCAGCAGACTTATTGGTCAATAGGATGACTCCTCCCTTGGATTTTTCTGGTTTAGCCATCAATCTAATTTTACAACTTTAAGGCCAGTAGCGACTGATTTTATAGATAAACATCAATAGTACTAGACCTTTTGTGGAAGTTTCTTTAGCATTTTTGCTGTAAGGAGATTGACAACAGGAGTTTTTTTTAGTTTAACAGTCATCAAATCGTGTTCTATTGGGTGATATGGCTATTCGTTTACTGGTTGAATCACTGATAGTAAGCCGTCTGCAAATAGATTGACTTTTTTTAGTCGTTTTTGTCCAAGGATCATTCCTATTGGTGGTGTTTATGTTTTGGGTTTCATGAAGTTTTTAATAGGGTTCCAGATAGAATTGTCGGTTCTATTTAGATTAGACACATAGTATTTTTCAATTTATTCAGTACTCACCTCTTGTATTTTGGTTTAGTTGATTACAGGTGTTTTGTCTGCTGGTGTGTGGGTTTTTTGCCATATTGCTCTGGCGCTTTGTGTTTCTCAAACAATTTGTCAGAATTACAATGGTATGTCGGTTTACACGTTTTTGTGCTGTATGATGGATGTGGGTTGCCGTACAGCATCCTTTTGTTTTGTTATAATATCGTGATTGACAATTTCTCATTTATCAGCTTCGAATTTTAGTGTAGAATTAAAAGTTTGACTCAGGAAACCTGATGAATTAGTAACGTTTAGGTAGTTCGGTAAATTTCCCAGTCCGTTTTGGAGTTGTGTAGCCTACGTTCGAACTTTTTGACAAAGCATATGCCAATAGACGAATAATCAAATGACAAATAATGGTTCGGTACAATTTATGTGTAGGTAGGATTTAGTCTGTTGATAACAAACAGTGTATTAAATGAGGTATTTTGAGTTAATCAGTTGACCAGTGAGTTGAGGGAAAGAAATTTTTATTGTCGTCAATTGTTTTGAGAAGTTCTCTACCTCTAGTAGTCATAAGTCGGGGTCTGCTGCTGCTGTAGTAATGTCACCCGGCTAAGAATTTGGATACTAATGCTTAAAATAATTCTGTAAAGGTCGTTTTTTTTTTAATACTATTTCCAATTTTGTTGTAATCTCCTTCTCTTCTTTTGCGTGAAAGTCACTTATCAAAAATTGTGAGTTTTGTAGGGTTATCTTCAATGACTGATTTTTGGGGGTCATTTCTTTTCCTCTAAAACTAAAACGGTGCGGACAGATTTCAGGCTATAATAAATTTGGTTCCTGATTAACTTGAATACGGATGTACAGGATGACCAACGGGTTTACGCAAAGAATAACGGTACTTACGACTCCGTTGCTGTCAGAACTGCCGCTAGCAGTTTAGTGTATAGATATATAGCAATAGCAGAATGTAAAGAACCTGTCACGTGGCATGTCCAAAACACATAAGATATGTTTGCTGTCATTTGTTAGGTGAATCTCTCGAACCAAACCAACCGGCACACGGTTTTCGACTTCGTATTAAGTAAACGCTACCAGCTCAACATACGGGTATTAAATGAATTACACAAATATAGATTGCCAAACCACACTTAAAAGTGGTAGTTTGGTTCTTCGGGTTCAAATATAAGTGGGGTTTGAAACTCAATTCGCACAAGGCAAGATGAAACGGCTTTTTAAAACTATCGATTTTTTTAAGATTCTTAAGATTTTGCACAAACTGGCGTAGAAATATAACTCGATACACTCAGAGAGGGTAAACCAAAAGATGCTTAGGTTTTTAGTCGTTAAGAGGCTAATCTTTATTTTAATGCACCTGATAAAACGACGCATTTTAATCATATAACTTGAAACCGTCTTAGAGCCATGCTATCTCATTGATTGTTAAAGAAGAATCCCGGTTGAAAGGTTAATTTTCATTAGACCAATATAGTTTCCTAGTGTTTCACACAAAGAAAATGCATAATCAGGTGGGATAAATTTCAGATGCACAGAATATCATCAGAAATAAGTCATTATTTTGCGACATTCCATTGCTCTCCAATGATAACTAATTTTGTTTTAAAAATCAAATCGTGTAATAATTTTAGAAAAGGCAAAAATATGAATATATATTACATTTTATCAGCATATAATAATTTTGAATTTAAGTTGATATAGTAATTTTTATTTGTCCTCATTTTGACTTCGAATGAATGCTGCTCGCACATGGCAACGAATATGAAATGTACATATTCAAATATCATCGGCAAGCAGCAAGTTACTGGTATTAAACTTTAATACTGAGTTTAAACGCAGTGCTTTTGAATCGTTTCAATTTTGTTCTCTACAAAATTTGTTTTTTTTATATAAAAGCTCGCAAAAATTTATATTGGCTTTAGTATGTGCTTAAGAAAATTGAAATTCATTAAAAACGCTTGTTGAATATATAATTTTATAAAACTTTAAAGTATGCATGATTTTTTAACTCGGGTTAGATGAGAACAATTTATCGTAATTATCGGGATTTAATTTGTAATTATGTATAAAAATCTTTGATGATTTTTTTACTTTGTTACCTACTTTTAACGAAGCTTAACTATTCTACCTCCAACAAAGTTTGCATTCTTTTGTTTACTCTTATTTAAGATACTCGAAATAACAGTTTGCGTTTATAAGTATAATTAATTGCAAATTGTTAGTATCGCTATTAGAAGTAAAGTTCGTAAAATGAATTAATCCTTATTTTAAATTAGCGCTTCATTTATTCCTTTCTTACAGGAATAGAATAGGAATGATTACAGAAAGATGAAAAACCGTTATAACATTATGATAACGTCCAAAATAGTCTTAAAATTAAATAAATAATTTTTAAAGGACGTGTAATTACTTGTTACGTAGAAAAACTTAGCAAAAGTATCGGCGTTTATTCAAATACACAGAGCACTCTCTCATTGGCTTGACGTCATAGCCTTTATCGTGAACATGTATTGCGATTCTCATTTATAACGAGTGTTCAAATAAATACTGATACAATGTTTAGGTTATACACTGCGATCATTAAATTGTGTCCATACGATACTACTTTCCGCCGTTGATATCAAATGTTTAGTCTGTCATTGAAGTTAGCTAAAGTAAATGTCAAATAATGGCAAATGTTTTAATTAAACTTTGTATGTTATATATCCTCACAAGTTCTATTTAATGAAATTTTTATAATTTGTCATTTTAAATTAACCTTAAATCAAGTTATAAATAATCAACAGGTTGTACACCTAACTTCAGTAGAAATTTTAAAGATAATGGAAGCAAATATAGATAAACTAGACAAAGCCAGCATGCTACGCATGCGTTAAGTCTAAAAATAAATTAGCTTCTAAAGAGCAGACAGTCATGAACAATAATTAGCACTTACATTAACATTCATCAGTTGAGTAATCAATATGAATGCAGAGTATGTACTCCATGTGAATTCGTACAAATGAGTCGAGTATTCGGGTGTGCGCTTGCAACGAATCGAGAGTAGGTGAGGACGCACAAACGACATAACATATTAATATAGAAGATATGGATGCAGTCCGAATAGAAATTATTTATTAAAAAATATTTAGAAGCGGATTTATTGGCTTGACCGCTTTAACGTAATACAACAAAGTTTATTTAGGTGAAATTGACTGTTTGGTTCGCATAACGCTCGCAGTTACGCGTGTGAGTCATCAAGTTCGTGCATACGAAGATTTTTTTGGGTGAAATTGAATCCTCTACAGTTAAACCATTCGAAAATTTGCAAAATTACGAATATTTTGATTTTTATTCGTGTTTTACGTAATATGGTTCGGAGTTATAAAAATTACAGTATTCGTATAACAATGTAAAATTCCTTAAAAAATTTTTAAAAATGATAAATTTTTTAAACATTATGTGATAGGGTCATAAAGGAACGTTTTTTTAAATAAATGTTTTTATCTGTTATAATTTAGAAATTATGGCCGTTTAGTTTTCGAATGAAATTTTGTCGGAAACGTTTTTCGCTTATAACTTTTGAAAACACGCGAGGTCTAACAAAACTGAAACGGCCAAAAAATTTTATTTTTTATCCGCGTATGATGATTTTTGAATTTTAAAATCGGTCCGTAAATAAGCGAGTTGTGGTCAACTTACGGCTCAATTTGTTTGAAATTTTTTGACTATTTTTAACATTTTTTAACCTCGAAGATGCCCTCGTACAAAAAATCTAAATCGAAAAATAAAGACACATCTTTCGTAAACTCGAAACTTTTTTCGAAACGAAAATATCTTAAGCCGTTCTAATGTGAGGCGAATTAGAAAAAAGGTTGATTTTCGTATAGATTTGAAAATGAATCGAGAGCAGGTGTGCGTTCACACTAACGACATAACATATTAATATAAGATTGGGAATTGAAAGTAGTTTTTTTGACATTATTAAATGGTCTCCCGGTATTTTGTCACATTCTAATGAAGATGCTTTCCCTATACAGTTCTTTATTTGAACACTCAGTATTTACTATTTAAATTTATATTTAGTTTGAGAGTTTGCCACTAGCAAACAATCACAGCCAAAATGACATTTTTAAACAAATTTTAATCTGCGCATGCGTCGATAAAATTTTTGATTAATTAATTATTATGACGTGATTCTATAACGTAAATATCATGCGTTTTTGTTAGAATTAGAAAATGGTGAACATACGAATTAGATGTGATGTGTTTCTTTCTTATTAGAAATAATTGTAAATATGGAGGAAAAGACTTTTTTATTCAAATAGGACATTTCACTTTCATTCTTGTGTAAATTTTGGTGCAATGCAGACTTTTAGAATCGTTCCCTTATTTTCTCTGAAAGAGAATTTTTTTAAATATCGTTAATTAACTATTCCAATTGTGTACGTAAGCTATATCTGCACGGTCATTTTTGTGGAGTTGGCTTTGGAATCTTTCTTTAAAAAAAGGTTAATTGATCAAATGTTAATCGATTCAATTTTAACGGATTCACTTTTATCCGGTAATTGTAGTAATCACATAAAATCACATTTTATTTAATTGTTTCTGGCGATTCTTTTGTATATGTTTTTTAGATTTTGTAACAAAGCAGAACATGACAAAATAGAACACCGGTAAAACGTATTAAACGGAGAACAGAACAATTAAGAAGAAAATGTGTCCCAAATTGATAGGTTGTATGGCTTTGTTATTAATAAAGATAATTGCTTGTAGAGGGGTGTGACCTTTCGTTGCTAATTTACGATCTTTTTGATGAAAAGAGATCGCGTTCGTTTAAATATTGCTTTGGCAGGTCTAATTTGTGACTTTCGTAGTCAAATTACGTTTTAGCTTGCTTTAACGTGTTTGCTTTAGCTGGTTTATTTACGTTACTTGTACCGTTTATTCTCTAATTTGTTTGGGAATATCTAGGAGACATATTTATTGATTGATTCCGTTGATTTTTTGTTTACACTTTGTTTAAGACGCGAAATTTTTGCCTTTTGTGGAATAATATTAGCACAAATTAGTGAAATTCTTTCACAAGTTTTTATCAATGTATTCTTATTGATGTTTATTTAAGAGGTTTGTTGACCCTAGTTTGCTTTTTACGGTTCTTGTACTTTTCTTCTTGTAAAGAATTTTTGCCGTTCAACGTAGCATAAATATACCTAGGTATTTTATGTTCTATCAAGACGATAGCCAGTTTGGCAAAGATTAAAAAAGAAATTTTTGTTGCGACTTACCTTTTAAGGCACATTTCTTAAAAGATGTAATACGACTTTCACCTGGGGTTCATACTCTTGAAGGTGCCGATTGCGCTCTTCGAGTTCGCTTTCATACGACCGTCGATCACCCATCGAAAACCTGCTGCTGCCGCCACCGTTTATCTGTGATTTAATTCAAGTAATTTTGTTAACATACTGAAGTGATTCTTTCGTGCGTGGTCTTTGTAACGAATTTAACTATTGAGTTCAACTTCCTTGTTTCTTAT
Organism: Abscondita cerata; assembly: GCA_030710515.1. NCBI lineage: Eukaryota > Metazoa > Arthropoda > Insecta > Coleoptera > Lampyridae > Abscondita > Abscondita cerata. Next base: position 79,035 of record JALBCR010003598.1, on the reverse strand, counting down.
GATGCAAAAATTCATTTATTCCCAATAAATCCGGACCTTGACTTTATGGAAATTGTTTTATGTATTCTTATTGGCCAGATAAAATTAACGTAACGGATGTAAAATCATAAACAATATTTTCTTTTGTGTGTTCTAGTTTAATTAACCGTTTTGTAAATAAGGGATCACGTGATCGGTAAGGAATAATTGTAGATTGTTGTGACAATTTTATTATTGATTGTAGGATTATCATTTTTTTATTACATAAATGTTACAAACTCCATACCACGTTAATTATCGCTGTAAGAAGCTTTTTAAATACGTAATTGGTTGTGTTTGTGTGCAATTTGATAATTTTAAAGGTTCATTGTAGTACTTTCAAAAGGTAGGTCAAAAAGTACCCTTGTTGGTCGGTTTTTGATAAAAAGGAGGTTAGAAGTCTTTTACCACGTCATCTCCGTTTGGCGCCTATTGATACTGATGAATTTCTTATTGTGTTACGACTCAACGATCTTTTGACACGACCCAAGTTAACTCACGTAAGCAGATTTCTCATTTAGTGAGAAAGTGGTCATTTCATAGTTAATAAATGAAACTTTTATTTAGTTTGTGACGGGTTTTTCTTCTCTTTCTATATTTTTAATTTGGATTTGTGAAAATTTTGCGTGCCTTGTAGTCGGCAACCCACGTTACGATGGGTTATAAAGATTGAGAGAGGATTTCAAACATGTTAACTTTATAGAAAAGTTGGTTAATGCGGATTTTCTTCGTTTTATTTTTGGCTCTAGGTCTCGTCTACGTCTACTCCAAATATTTTTCAATTTTCCACCCCAACAATTTTTAACCGAGGGAACAATACGGTGAATCTTTTCGTAAGCTGTGCTCTCTTCTTATAATTATAGTGCTGTCCGTGAACGACTTTGCAAAATTGAGCTAATTTTTATGGCGAATATTTCCGACTATTGATCCGCCGATTATCACCTTGAGGAATTTCCTAACGAATCCGGACGATGTGCGAGCACTAGTTTTCAAACCATCTGCCGTCGACAAAACAAACAACTATAAGTAAATTTTGTATGCCATTCTTCTCTTTCTTCGAGATGAACCAGTTAAAGGGGTATTAAGGAAACACCTCTGGGCCATTCCTGTATGTAAATCATTTTGTTCAATCAAATTTTTGGTATGAGAAGTCGCTTAATTGAAAATGTTATTACGTACTTGTAAGTCGGGGATTATCGATTAGTGTTGGTTGTTAATAATCGTAATTAGTCTTACACTGTTTTACCTTATCGCAAATGCTTGATACCCGTATACCGTCCTTTCATTGTTTATTTAGTAACGGTTTATGCAAGGAACATCATTGTTTCTTTTGTTTGATAATAGCGATGCAAATTTGGAGTTGCAATAACGCTTAATAGGACCAATTGATGTTCGGTGATAATTAATAACCGTGCTTATTTTTATTTGACTCTAATTTATGATTTGTTCTATACGCTACTCTCTCTTAGTATTTTACTTTTTGTGTAGATAACGATTTCGACAATTACGTGTTCATGGTTTTACTCGATTGTTTGTTCTTTTCTTAGGTATCCTAGTGCCTAAAAGCAATTACTAGGATTACGTAGGTACAGCATCGGAAGCCTTTACTAACATCTGCATAAATCATCCCCGTGACCCACTCTGCGACAATGGAGCTACGGGTAGGTTTTCTGAACTGTATTGTGTTCTACATCAAAAAACTTGTAATAGTTAGAAGTCATGACAACAAAATGCAGTTGTTTTCAGGTTTTTTTAGTATAATACCATAATTTTCAAACAGGAAAAAAAATAAAATTTTTAACTATAAAATCCAAGATTCTCCAGGAATTAAATTTAGAGGTTTTCTGATACGAGTTACTGAAACAAAATAACAAGACAAAAAATAAATGAAAGCATTACATTGGTTGTTTTAATTGATAGGGAAAAAGGTTTAATTAATTTTCACAAGCTAATAAAACACAAGAGGAACTGATGTAACGAAATATTTATTGTATTTATTTAATAAATTAAATATAAATATTAACACAACAAACAATGATATTAATAGTAAGTAATGAATAATAAATAATAAAATTTTAACTTCTTTACACGAACATTTTCATTTTTATATTTTATAATTTATCTTTCTTTTGGTTATCAATATTTTTCATTTCAGATTTTTCATTTAATATGTATTTTACTCGTGTTTTTTCATTGCTTTGTTCGCCGTGTGAGTCATGTTGGAAAACTGGGGAAATACCATTCTTACTTAAAAGTGTAAATATATTAAAAGACGATTTGTCTTTATCGTTAGAAACACGACGATTTTGAAAAGTAAACGTATCTGATAAGGAAAATTGTGCGTGAATTCTAACGCTAATTGTCAAATAATACTTGCTTGTAGATGCTACAAGTAAATGTGGTAGTATCATTTAATTAAAAACTTTCGCATTCAGCGACTTTTAATTTCGTCGCGGTTATCGAATAATAAGAGTTTAATATCGCTCAATATGGCGATCAATCACATTTTCTTCATCAAGTCAGTATTTATTTTGTTACCAGAACTCCGCGAGCTTTTCGTAAAATTTTCTTCATCTGAGCTTCTGACCTAACAATATTTACAGGTGAGATAGACACGTACAGGTTTCAGTACGATTAATTAAACCATTTAAAAAAAATACACAATTATTTAAACAAGTTTCTCGATTTTCTATTGAATTGTCATCAACGTCGGTTCTAATGTTTAAAAGCAACTGAAATTTACCTACTCGAGATTCGTAAATTTAATGTTTGTTAATGACGAAATTCTAACTTCATCAAGTAAATTGCACTTTGCATTGTTCAATTCACCAACATGCTTTATGTCTAAACTTTAATAATGAGTAAAACGGATGAATTCTGCAGCTGTCTTAAATTGACACGAGTTGACCTTTTACGTATTTAAAAGAGTAGCGTAAATAAGGGTGAAGTGTTGAAAACGTTAAAATTACAAACTTTAATCAATTTGAAATTATTATTATTGCTAACAACAAAGCAAACACATCACAATATTGACTTAATAAGCCCGTTCTCATATACTCGATAAATCGATAAACATAAAATTAATTAAATACCAATCAGATTTATTAAGTTTTTTAAATGAAATTTAAGATACAATACAATCAATATTGGTAGAAATTTGAATGGCGCGCTTGCAAATTTGTAAAACAGAAGTTTTAAATTAATTACACCTTTTAGATACGACAAAACACCTGCTAAATTTTAAAACGTTAATATTGAATGACCGATTTTAAAGTTTCGGAAGTAAATATTTGGACGCTTTCAAAATTACACATTGTGCACTTTACCCAAAAATTTAAAACTTTAAACATGCGACAATGTTTGCTTAACACATGTAAACACGGACGAAATTAATCATTGCATAATTTATCGGTTGAATTCGGTCATTGCTTTGATCTACCTACATTTTGTGTGATTTTTCGTAATTACTTTTGATACATTTATGTTGAAGAAAAATGCGAAAGTAAAAGTAAATACCTACTAATAAAACAAAAATTTCTACGAAAAATTATAAAAAAATATTTTCTTCTCAAAAATGAAATCATATAAAGTGGACAATCGAAAAACTATTTTATATGAAACGGATGTATTTTTTATAATCATAAAAAACTATTTGTCGTTAAATTTGCATACAAAACAGGAACACCTAAAAATCTACCCTCGAACGGACTCTACGTATAGGATATGATGTACCGCGTAGCCATATAGTTTTGAGATCAAATATTTTTGTTTTAAAACTATTAGCATTTTTGTTTCTGCATTTGTTGTTTATAATTATAAAAATTATTAATTGCTAAAATTGCCTAAAAATTGATCCACACAAACACGTTCAAATCTACCCTCGAACGTACTCTACATATGGATTATATCGCACGTAGACATAACTTTGTGATGAAATATTTTTGTTTTAAAAATATTAGCAATTGTATTCTTGGATATGTTGTTTATAACTATAAAAAACTATTTATTGTTAAATTTTCATCAAAATTAATCCACACGAACACCTCCAAATCTACCTCCGAACATACTCTACGTATGGACTATAAAGTCGCGGGCAACCATAACCTTGAGATAAAGTATTTGTTATTTTTATTTTTAAATATGTTGTTTATAATTATGATAATTATTTGTTGCCTAAAACACCTTCTTTTCCACCCTCAAACGTATCCAGCCTCGACCCAGTCTACATATGAATTATAATGTCACGGGTAACCAGAACTTTGAGATCAAGTATTTTCGTTTTAAAAAATGTTAACATTTTTATTATTGAATATGTTGTTTTTAATTATAAAAACTTTTTATTGCTAAATTTGCCTAAAAATTGGATCCATGCGAACATCTCATTCAAACGTACTCTATGTATGGAATATGTAGCGCGTAACCACAACTTCAAGATCAAATATTTTTGTTTTAAAAAGTATTAAGGTTTTGTTTCTGGATATATTGTTTATAATTATATAAACTATGTGTTGTTAATTTTTTATGAACATTAGATCATGCAAACATCTTCAAATTCACTCTCGAACATACCGTACGTATCAAATATGTTGGGGGTAGCCGTAACTTTGAGATCAAATATTTTCGTTTTAAAATATATTAGCGTTTTTATTCTTGGATATGTTTATAATTAACAAAACTATTTATTTCTAAATTTTCTAAAAATAGATTTTTGCCAAACAGCTTCAAATTCTTCTTCCAACGTACTCTACTTACGGAAAATGTAGCGCGTAGTCATAACTTTGAGATCAAATATTTTCGTTTTAATTTTATTTTCATTCCTGCATATGTTGTTTATAATTATATAAACTATTTATTGTTAAATTTCTATATAAAAATTAGTTTATGCAAACACCTTCAAATCCACCTTCAAACGTAGTATACGTATGGAATGTAGGGCGTACCATAACTTTAAGATCAAATATTTTCGTTTTAAGAAATAAGACCATTTTTATTTTTGAATATGTACTTCATAATTATAAAAGCTGGTTATTGTGAAATTGACATAAAAATTAATTCATCCCAACATTTTCAAATTTACCCTCAAACATACCCTACGCATATTCACGCGTAGCCGTAACTTTGAGATAAAATATTTTTGCTTTAAAAATATTAGCATTTTTATTCCTGGATATGTTGTTTATATTTTAAAAACTATTTCTTGCTAAATTTTCTTAAAAATTTATCTTCACACCATCAAATTCACTCTCGGCCCACTTTACATATGAACTGTAATGTTGCCTGTAGCCATAATTTTGAGATCAAATATTTTTGTTTTAAAAATATTAGCATTTTTATTCTTTGATATGATATGATTTATACGAACATCTTCAAACCACCCTCTCTATATGCCCGCATAAAAAAACTTTGTAGAACCAAATAAATAGAATTCCATTAAAGGAGCGGAAATTTGAGACCAGTGAAACCTCTAAGGTAAAAAAAAGAAACTTTATCAATAAATTTGCGACTAACAGGAAAGTAATTTTCTTTGAGAGGGAGTAAAAAATTAAGTTTATATTTTTAAAACAGATGCTATTTGCAAAACCAATGAAGCAACGTTTTTTTTTACCAAATCTACCTAGAGAGTCGAATAAATCGTGTATTCTTTAATATTTACGTCTCCATACAATGTACAAACTATGACATATTAAATGACCCTATTTAAAGAAACTAACAAGACATTAAGTAGTAAGTTTGTTTAAAAGGTATAGTTCAACAAATTACTAATTCAAAATACTTAAATAACGGACAACGTATTAACGCCAAGAACGTCGTTCGAAAAAGTTTTGAAGAACTTATTTTTCCAGACCCCATTTTATTTTATAGTGTCAATGTAAAAATCCAAATGAGGTTTTTCGGTACAATCTGCACGGAAAAGGTTACGTTTTCAAAGAGGTAGTATTGGTAGTAGGTACTACATAGGAACAATGATGATAAAGTAAAGTTCACCTTTTTATAAATGGAATGGTTTGTTATAGATATGTTACGATCATAACCTGAAGCCACATAAGAAATAATTGAAATGTAATTTATTCGCACCATCACATGATTTTACCCCTGCGTGACCATAACTTGTCCACTTTAAGAACTAAATGTCTGAATATATTAATGATTGTCCTGGTTATTTCTTTTTGTCACCAAGTGTTATCAATTTTAACATAACGCTCATTTCAACATTATTTACGTTACCTTCTAATTACCTGAATAATGACATTCTATAATATTCTACTAATCGCCTAAGTAGAAATTCCTTTCTGATAACAATTGTGATTTGAACTCAATATTTGCAACTTTAAAACGTAATGAAAAAAAATGATGAATATTCTTAGTTGCTTTATAGAGGGTCATTTAATATGTCACTGTTTGTACATCGAATCGCTTACGTGTTCTATTTTAATGTTCAATCAATAAGCACAGTAATATACTATAATTAATTTCATAATAATTTCCTTTATAAGGACTGGTAGGTACCCGCTTTAGCAAAGGGCTTGGTATAAGCTTCTCAAAGGCAAAGTAATAGAAATGTCAACTAGTACAAGTCGGTAGAATCGTTTGATTGCGGTTAACCATCATAATGTGAAATGTTTAATATTGTACATTCAGATGCCCCTAAAATAAATTAAATAAAAATTTGTTGTTTATAGAGCATAAGAAACAACATCACACCATTGATTCATAAATAAAATGTATGAAGCGTAATCTTTAGAATATTTATTTTACTTTCATTTGATGCAAAAATGTGTAAAATGAAATATTTTTGTAAATATTTAAAAAATTCGAAAATCTATTTAGGTTAACAACCTTTTAGGCTTGATAGATTATATCCAAAATCTATTCAGGTCTAAGGTATTATAAATAAGACTCGTTTGCAAAGTTTCATTAATATCGGTTTTTGATATCTTGATTACATACAGACGGACGGATAACTGGCCGCCCATTGGACAGAATATTTGTTTTGCTTCATATAATTGTTCCAATTTTCTTTTAAATGTTGATTGAGTATCTTTCATTTTTATACACATTATTTTTATTTCATTTCAAGAACATTTATTTAAATATTAACTAAAAATGATTTGAATTTTCATCATTTCAATTTTTAAAAAAATTATTGAATTTTCATTATGTACATATTTTTAAATCACTTAATTCCCGATTCAATTTCTCACTAGATTCTAGTGAATTTTAGTTTCTAGACATAATTGTTCTACGGTTCATACAACACTCCCTAGATTGTGGTGATAAATTTAATATAATTTTCTTGTTAGGAATTAAAATTATGTACTCAATTGAAATACAATTTCATTTATGTTTAAAAATCGTGTATCATAAATATTAAATTAATTTGTTATTTTAAAAATAAAAATTATGACCATTATGAAATGCAACTCATTTCTATTCAAAAATAAAATTATGTGCATAATAAAAATTCAATAACTTCAATGTTCAAAAATTATTTATTATTATTTTAATTATGTATTTTAACTTGGACACACAATGTTTGTTATTAGAATAATTTATTAAATATTTATTTTTTAAATGTCGGTTTACAACTGTTATTTTTGTTAATTGCAATTCTAGTAATTATTTACGTACATAATTGAAATATATTTTAACACATTTTTTAGCATATTTTAGAATTTTATTTAAATGTAAAGTCGTTGTTGTTAATAAATTTATGTAAACAAGATATAAAGAAAACCACCCATCCGATTTTATGAAACTTTGTACAAAGGCCTTATTTATAATTACGAAGATCGGATTAGTTTTTGGGCATAATCTATGTAGTCTAAAGGACCGTTAACCTACACAGATTTTCGAATTTTGTAAATATTTAGAAAAATAATCTTTTACACATTTTTGTTTAAAATAAAAGTTGTTTGTAATTTAATTATATACAGTTTTTGTTTAAACTATTTTTGATCTAATAAGGAATTACTGAGAGATAACAATCACGTGACCAATATCAAGTTTACAAAAAAAGTTCTGTGGTAGATTTTGTGTATATTCTATCTAACCAAAAGGGCCGTTAACTTCCACGGATTTTCGATTTTGTAAATATTTAGAAAAATATACATTTTATACATTTTTGTTTCCAATAAAAGTTGTTTATAATTTAATTATCACTATTTTTTGACCCGATAAGTAATTACTGAGATATATCAATCACGTGACACTAATTGTTGTAACAATATCTCTACCAATATCACGTTTACACAAAAAGTTGAGGAAAAAAAGTTGTTGTAAATTATATTGTCTATAGCTTTTGTTTGAAGCATTTTTACCGGAAACGCAATTTTATTTTTGCTTATCGGTGCGAAGTGGAGTTCTGCGGTAAACGCTTGTTTACACTTAAAACGGTTTTTGAATTACACTGAAGATAGTCCAATAGATTGATCACGAATTTCAGGTTGTGGCGGTTTTTTTCTATCGATTATGATTTAGCTTAATAAATCTCGTTTACTTACTGTTTTATGCCTGGTGGTTAATCACCCAAAAATTTGACGGCGTTGAAATTGACTTCTTTTGTGAGTGGAAATCTTTCTCTAAAACGTGCTTTCCCGTGATTGCTAAAGGTAAAATATTTTCTTTTATTAAGTAAACTCCTCAAATTATTTAATTAATTGTAGGGTGACAAGTTCCTTTACTATTTATAAGCTGTAATAAGTACATCTGTGTTATGCACATTGTCGAATGCCGTATGTGAAACGAATTTTCCTTATAAGTGCAACCACCATTTTGGTATCCTTTTTAGAATTATTTTTAGAGGCAAAACTGGTCTATAAGTTGCATTCCATTTTTTACTTGTACTGCTAGTGTTACCTTTCACAGCCCTTTGTTCTATGAGGCAAACTTAACACAGCCAGCGGTCTTCTACTTTGAGACCTGTTTGTCGTGACCGTATCAACCAGTAGCTACTCAATCAAGATTCATTCTTTTGTATCCGTATCAATTGGAAATTTATCTGAAGCACCTGATGTTCCCGCACATCAAATAAAACAATTTGACAGCTAAGAACCTTAATTTTTAGTCATTTATGTTTTATGCGTAGAGTTTTGAAACTTCCATGATTGTAGTTGCATGTGTCTTAGAATTCGCCACTTTCATGATAATCTTTGTGATCGCGGGGCCTCTCAACAAATCAGTTTTAGATATGTTTGCGCCAATATTTCGGTATTAGTTTCAATCACTTTCACGATTAGTAGCTATAATTAAAGAAGTCAACGTAACTTGTTTGGGATTCAATTCGTATTAGAATAATTAGAATAGTTATTATCGAAACGTGAATTGTTTTTTCGGCGTTGTTCCCGTAATTTAATTGCTAATTGTCTTACTATTGGTGCTATAAGTTTATGAGTTATGTATTTTTGTCAGTGACACAAGTGGTAAAACAAGCTCTATGATATTAAATTATGTTTCTTTGTGTCTTAAGTCCCTACTGCTTAGGACTAATAACTACAACTGTTTTACTATTACATCGCTAAAATCCCTTACAACCCCTCACCGAAAGTAGCTATCGGGTGGTGCTTTGAAACGATTACTAATTTAAAAAAAATTTCGAGAATTACAAATTGTAACAAGTTTACCACAATAATTTTGCATACCGACGTGTCTTTTAAGCAAAAAGGAGTGTTATGCACAATTAAATTGTTGGCAAACCTGAAATTCCTGATTAGCAGATGAAACATGCAGTTTATTAGACTGCACTGACAATTTTGATTCTTTGTATGTCAAATAGGCCTAAAATACCTCTGAGATTTTGGTTTTATGACTAGGATGTTTAAATCCGTCAAAAAACCCTTAAAAGCTTATACTAAACTCAACTCGATAACATAATCAGAACCTAATGAAAATTAATGTTTTAACAGACCGTAAAAAATATTATTTAAAAATATTGGTTTATGATTTTCAAACAAAAATAATTTTTTTACAAGTTTTGGTCAAGTGGGGGATGTTTGTTATGGTAGTCTTTTGACGAGATGAATTGATTTAAGTTATCTGGCGTCGTTACAGCTTAGTAAACACACAGCAGCGCATCTTTATCTATTAAATGCAAATGACTGTTAAAAGTGGTGGGGAAATGATACAAGCCCAGAGCGGAACCGCGAAAATAGGTTTATTGAAAACAAAGTTATAGGTTTATTTTAAAAAAATTACATTGTTTAGTTTTTGTTAGAAATAAAATTATGAAACTACTACTACTTCGATGTTGCATTTTAAACCGAATAAAAATAAAATGACTGATATTTACTTTTTTAAACAATAATCTATAAGTAACAGTCAGAACAAAATAGTTTCTAGGTGTCTTCGCGCTAATATGTCTTGCGTTAGGTGATAAAGAGAGTAATGAATGGCATTTTGGTCTTTACTTGTTAAGGGTAAGGGTGTAAAAGATTAATGAAGCCCCTCAGTTTTACACAATATACTCCCCGACATTTAATGGATCCACCTCATACTCGCTGCTGTTTAATTACGAATCCCATCTTATATCCTCATAAATTCGTTACCAAACTAAGAAGCGCAACTTGGAAATTTTTTCGCGAAAATTCGTTCTAAAAATATTTGAGCGATTTTATATCACGAAATCGTAAATTTTGCCACTAGTAGTACATTTTAAACTTCTAATTAAGATGTAGATTGTGGCACATGTTGAATTTCGTGTTCTACATTATCTGATCCGGAAATGAAATGTCACCTCGTATTAAGGAGTAATCACAACTCCCGAGTTATCTATAATTTGTAACCGTAGATATCAGTAAATTAACGAGAGAGTAAATGTGTGGTAAAGTGCTCCGTTTTTTGTCTTCGTTATTTTCATTTAACAAGATAAGCGCAGATGTGTATAAAAGTATTAACTTGAGAATCTTCGCGAGTGCATTATCTATTTAACAATGAGATGTTGCAGATGTGCAAACTAGTGTAGAAAATTGCACTTGATGTTACCGTTTTAAATTATATGAGACATTACAACGTAGAATACATTCATTGTACACAATGTATGAATGTAATTGTTTTGTGTATACAAAACATGGTTCTCAGTTCTTGTAAGAGAAAATGTGAAGAACTGCCTCGAATCTAAAAGACATTATATTCGCAAATCATGAAATACTAATGTTTATTACTGTACAAACTTTCTCGATAATGTATTTACAATCAATCAAGGAGAAGTGTTGGTCTAAATAGATAAATGCCTATCTTTAGTTAGATGAACCCTTGTCAATTCAACACAGATGTAACGAACTCAACATGTACATTTTGTGAAATAATAAGCAATATTTGAACGTTAGTAATAACTTAATTAAATTTCCAATTATCGTCACTGCAAGCGAGTTGTTTTTATTTCTGTGAAAAGTTTCGCATGTAAATTTAATAATGCAAATATTTTGACTTGATTTCTGTCTTAGTTTAGTGCAAACGATGTGCTGTATTTTTCTTTTTCTCTTTCTTTAGTTTGTAGTCATTGTCATTTATTTGTATAAAGAATAAATCTTCTTCTCCTTTTTTCATGTATGGTTATCGATAACGTCCTTAAAGTTAGCAGACCACTTGAGGCAGATCAATAATTTTGTACATTAGAAATTAAGTGCTCATTAATTGCTAATTATTAAAAATAGTTATCAGACCATAGTATATTATACACCAAGGTTGTGAAGTCTGTCATTATTGCTTTAGCATTGCGTAGGCAATAATGGACTTCACAACCATGGTGTATATATTTTTCCACTACTAGCCAAATTTAAGCCAAAATAAAAAATAAACATTTTCTTGTAAAAATCAAGTAGCACAGGAATGCAAATAAATCAAAAGCATTAAAAGCTACATACGTTGATAAACCAACTGCAACTGATTCACTAAACATTTGTGTGGCATATTTCACCTTCATTTTCTGAAAATTATTCGGAGTAATATGTAAATTAGTTGATTTAGGAGCCAATCGCAGCGGTTTAGATTTCTCTGACATGTAGAAATTTTTAATGTCTTTCCAAGATGCTTTTTGTTATTAAAGATTATATCGTATTTAATCAAGTTATTTTGCACCGACTTCAATAAATAGGGGACATCGAAGAAATAATAGATTTTCTTATCGTTTACGAGAAGGTATGGTTTTTCCGGTGATAGGGAGAATGGTCGAATTCCGCGCACTTAAGAGAAAAAATCATATTTCTGTTACTTACTGTATGTACCTAATTTGTAAACAATATAGGTACCTACTATAATTCTCATTCATACTAATTAAACACAAAAATCACAAATATAATTTGTGGGTGAATTGCGACCACTACACTCGGCATGTGTCCATTCTGAGCACTTAACGCAACGATACCACAGTTCATTATCTCTGCCAAACTCCCCACAGATACTGCATATATCTTTTGGATTTAACGGATCGATATCGTCGAGTTCATCGTCATCACACAACAGATTTTGATCAACCTCGTTTTCACTACTAGAGTCTCCAGAATCAATAAGCTTCCTAACAACGTGCATTCTTGCAGATGTGTTTTTAGACTTCTTCACCTTTCCTTTCTGCAATCTTTCAGCTTTTTGTCTGCAAAAATCTTTTTCTTACGTTCGTTTTCTTCTAGTACAGTCTTCATGGGGCTACTTGTAATAATTTCAGAATGCTTCTTTCTGGTACTTTTGGAAGCTTTTGAAGTCGCTGGCTGAGGATTGTTGACAGAGCTTCAAAAGTGATCATTTTATCAGGTATTTTTGTGATTGGTTTTCGAATGAATTAGGAGGTACTAAGGTTTTTTGAACAACTAGGTTGAGGTTGAGAGTGTGATGAAGAGCTGAAAGGATTCGTTATCGCCGCTGAACCATGAGCTATATCTTTTCCTGAAATGTGTTGTTGAATTATCGGATCTTGATTTGGTTGAACATTCTCAGCATCTTCTATTGGCCTAAAATGTTGAGCTGGAGCAAAATCTTCTTTACTAAACTTATCAGGATTATAGGGGCATATTCCAGCCGTCTTAAATCCCGATACAGCCTTTTCTATAGTAGCAGTTTGGATATAAGCCATATTAAACAATTCAGCCAATTCGTAATGGGTGATTTTTTATGAACATTGGATCTTAGATACATATCGCATTGTTTATTGTATGCCAATTTTAACGGTCCATAAAACGTTAAATCTAATGGTTGTAGTTTATGTGATGTGTGCGGGGAATGGACACCATCACTATACCATGATCTTTGCAATAATTGTACACATTGAGAGAAATATGGGAAACATGATTGTCAAGCACTAATAAAACGGGATCTTCTTTTGATGATTTGATGCGCTGCTGAAAATGCTTAATCCAATCTAAGAATAAATCGCCGTTAATCCACCCATTTTTGAACATGAATATATGGCACCTGCAGGTCCACCTTTTCTAACTGAGGTGAATGTCTTTGTCTCGGAAATATAAACATGGGTGGAATATATGTTCCTGAGGCGCTAAATGCACAAACTATAGTGACGTTTTTGCCACGTTCCCATGAAATGACCGACCCCACTTGTTTTTGTCCTTTAGGACTCAAAATTTTGGTAGGTTTTTGTACTGTGCTGATGCCGGTCTCGTCCACATTATAAATGTTATTTTCGGAAAAACGGTATTTTTCTAGAACATCTCCCAAATTTTTAAAATATCTTTGAACTTCTTCTTCATTAAAGGCAACAATCCTGCTCACACTTGTTCCTTCTGGTTTTCTCAGAGATATTACGGGGTTTCGTTTTATAAACAATTGAAACCAATCTTTTCCGGCAGCTTTCTTATCTTCGTTGAAACGATGTGTGATATTATTTTGAGATGCATATTTGAAGACCACTTCACGTAAGGTTGTTGGGGTTATTCCATAAAACATATTTGATAATTTGATAATATGGTTTGCCAATTGCTTTTCTACTGCAGGCGGAAAAGTAGGTTTGCGTCCGAAATTTGGGAAAAGGCTTGCACCTTCTTTTAATTTATCCCTCAAAGTGGATTCAGGAATATCATAAACTCTTGCTGTGCTTCTGATGGGATGTCCTCGTCCAATTTCAGCAATTGCCGCTTCTAGTTGATCCACAGTCCACCTCCGCTTATTAGTTTTTCGCTTGTACACTTTAGGCATCTCTACAAGAAAAATTAGTGGAAAATATTATGGGGGTAATTTCGCGCAGCGCGGAATTACCGTCCTAATCTGCGCGGAATTACACCTCGCGCATGATTACGTATTGTTTTTAAGAATTATATTTTATTTTGAAATTTTGAATCATTCAAAAACAAGAAATGATAGATCAAACCACACGCTATCACATACATACAATGGAAATTACTGTATTTTATTAGGTAATTATCTTACCGATAACAGGTTATTTCACTATGTAGTAACAAAACATGTGCTTCGCGAATAACACTATTACCAACTTACCAGATTACAGTACACGTTAATCATATGTTAGAGTAATTTATATTTACAACGCTAGATGGCATGTTAGGTATAAGAACTCAGTTTACACACATTTTCATTGTCTATGACATATGCGCGGAATTAACCGCTGCGCGGAATTCGACCATTCTCCCCTAATATTTTTTTTTTATAGGGTTTGGAAAATTTTATTAAAGCCTTAATTTGATTTTGTTTGGTTGGTTGGTGTTTTAATAAGCAAATCAATAATCACTACTTCAATTTATCTCTAATATATCTTATTTGTAAAGATGTAGAACAAGGGTTGTTTAAAATTTTTTTATATAAAAAAAAAAAAGATAACGTAGCAGTTTGAGCTGGCAAAAATTTAAAAACAAAAATAAAATTAACATTTTGGGGCTCGTAAAATATAATTTTAGTAAAAATTGTTTGTATTACTCCGTATATCTCCTGCTTCTTAGTGGTTTATTTTTAATCCACTTGGGCTGTCACAATTTGTGCTCTGCTTTCGGGAAGTAATCGTTGGGAGATGTTAACTTCAATTGAAGTGATTTCTTTTCATGTTGGAATTTAAGAATGTTCCTCCGTAATTTTCTTTACCTAGGAGTATTTGAGCTGCAAGCTTGAGTAGTTTTGGTATAGCCAGAGATGGGCATTTATTTACATCGATTCTGAAAATACTTGTATAAAACTAAAAATTTCATTTATTGCTTCGCCAATATACCTTGTATCATTTGAATATTAGGTTTCAGAAATTGACACTTGTAATTCATTTAGGAATGGCAAGTATTCGCCACATACTCGTTAAGTTTTAGAGTCGACATTTTTATGCAACAGATCGGACCTTCCACATTCTGTTAACCATTCAAAACACCTACAACAAAATGTTTGTAATTTACTTAATATTCTTCATGTAACTTAACTAGCCTGGTTAAATATCCTTTGGGAAACCTGAAAGAACTGATTCTACCATCATATTTAATAAATAAATAAATTCAGGTTATGTATTTGCGGTTATGGGATGGGGCGCGAATTTTAAACTAATGGTATTTTTTTATTCAAATAATTTTATCGTGTTAGGTAATTTTAAGCAGCAAATACGTTAAAGATAATCTCCTGGATATACAAAATTAGGTTTTACTAGTTTTTGTTAAACAACTATTCTTGAATTCTCAAAAAATTTGAATTTGTCCATTATTAACCTAGGTCAACAATAGAAACAATTATTAACCACTAATAGAGAAATTCAACTTCTCTGTTGGCTAGGAGACGCAATAATTGTCCACTTCACAGCTAGTAGTGGAAAAAAATAGTTTTAGAGTTTGATTAAAATGCCTAAATTGGACAAAAAATTAAGTGCTATTTAAGTGCTTCATGTTCACTATCTTAGAAGCACTCGAAAACTTTTTTTTTTCTTAGTAACTCATTGATCAGCTATTTTTGACATTCCAAATGTTAGAAACCACCATGGACAACTAAAATCGAACTTTAACACATCTACTACCTTAGAAGCATTCAAAAAAACTTTTTTCTAAATAACCCATTAATCTGATATCTTTGGCAGACCAAATGTTAGGAACTACCTTGGATAATTAAAATCAAACTTTAACACATCTACAGTGCGAGTTTCTAACTTGGAATAAATTCAGTAAAGAAAAGACAGTTTTTTTTCGGAAATATGCTCAGACACGTCGATTAGTATTTTAAATTGCGCTTTTTTTCATGTAGAAAAATTTTTATACAGTGTGTCCCAAATTTGAGATATGACGTCACCGACTTTTTTTAATGGTAGCCCTAATTTTTATGGCTATTTTTAAAGTGTACATCGAGTTACACATGCGTACCTAATTTCAAGTTTTTATTCCTTGTCATTTAAAAGATATTTAACAAAAACATTAACTAATTCGAAAAATGAAATTTAAAAATGGCACGTCAAAAGGTATTCGTTGTTTGTCAAATCGGGTTGACGTCTTATCAAAATGTTATAAAACAAGATAACAAGTAAGTTAATAAAACAAGTAAGAAGAGCTGCATCGTATTCGAGTTGTTGAGCGAGAACCCTATTAGTTTGTGGTTTTGTGAGAAACACCGTTTTTTGAAAAATACACGAAAATGCCGTACTTAACTGAAACCCACAAAATTGAAATTTTAATGATGATTGGCTACGGAAATAGGACTAGAACACAAATTGAAGTTATTCATTTATTCAGAGAGAAGTATCATGATTTACCACCCATATCGCAAAGTACCGTAAGCAAGATTGAAAAACAGTTTAGGGAAAACGGGCATTTAAGAAAAACAAATAATCATCGTCAGAGTGCGCTAAATGAAGAGGAAAAATTAATGTACTTCTCTCTGTTCAAGAAAATCCTCATGTCTCCACTAGGCAGATAGCTAGGGAACTCGAAATTAGCCAGTCTTCAGTGGTAAAACTCTTAAAGCGCAAAAATTTCATCCCTATAAATTGACAATCCTCCAGGAACTCACCGAAGATGATCCGGATAGAAGACTCCAGTTTTGCGAACAAATGATGGACCTACTAGACAGAAATGTTCTAAACATAGAAAACGTCCTGTTTTCTGACGAATCAACGTTTATGTTAAATGGGGAGGTAAATCGTCAAAATTGTCGTTATTGGGCAGACAATAATCCACACTGGATGAGGGAAGGCCATACTCAACATCCAGAAAAAGTCAATTTTTGTGCAGGGATTATTGGTGATCGAGTAATAGGACCATTTTTCTTCCAAGAAAATCTCAATGGAGCAAGATATTTAGAATTCTTGGAAGAAGAACTAGTTCCGACTTTGGCTACTCAATTCCCTGATCCGGTTGAAGCTGATGTCCCGAATAGAAACATCTGGTTTCAGCAAGACGGGGCGCCTCCTCATTTTGCTAGAGCTGTCCGTGAGTATCTGGATGATGCATTTCCAGGCAGATGGATTGGTAGAAGAGGCCCTTTGAATGGCCACCCAGGTCTCCTGATTTAACACTTATGGACTATTTCTTATGGGGGTACTTGAAAGCAAAGTTTTTAGGACCAAACCGGAAAATATTGAGGAGTTGAAAGAACGAATAAGACAGGAGTGTAGGCTAATTCCCGCTGAAGTAATTAGAAATGTTCAAAACGAGTTTCATTTCCGTTTAGGGTATTGTCAGTTAGTACATGGACAACATTTTGAGCATTTATTGAAGTAAAATTATTGAGTTGAATCAGATTTCTTAATTTTTCGAATTAGTTAATGTTTTGTTAAATATCTTTTAAATGACAAGGAATAAAAACTTGAAATTAGGTACGCATGTGTAACTCGATGTACACTTTAAGAATAGCCATAAAAATTAGGGTTACCATTAAAAAAAGTCGGTGACGTTATATCTCAAATTTGGGACACACTGTATAAAATTTTTCTACATGAAAAAAAGCGCAATTTAAAATACTAATCGACGTGTCTGAGCATATTTCCGAAAAAAACTGTCTTTTCTTTACTGAATTTATTCCAAGTTAGAAACTCGCACTGTATAGATTTAAGTGCTTCATGTTCACTATCTCAGAAGTACTCGAAATATTTTTTTCTGAATAACTCATTGATCTACTATCTTTGGCAGACCAAATGTTAAAAAACCTTGGCTAATTAAAATCAAAACCTAAGACATGTTTAGATTTGAGTACCATTTAAGTGCTTCATGTTCACTACATCAAAAGTTCTGCAAAAACAATATTTTGAACACATTGATCTGCTATCTTTAGCAAAATCAAATGTTAACTTGAACAAATTAAAATCAAAATTTAGGATTTGTTAAAATTTAAGTTCTATTTAAGGGCTTTATGTTTGTTTTCTTAGAAGCAATGGAAAATTAATTTTTGTAACTCATCTGCTACCTTTGGCAGACCAAATGTTAGAAAGCACATTAGCCAACTAAAAACAAACACAATAGAAATAGGTTAATAATTCTGCCGTGTGCAAATGTTCAGAAACTTTGCTAACTATTTCAAACACCAGTCGATACTAGATTTTGCAACACTTATTGTTCTATAGATGCGTTAAAGTTTAATTTTAGATTTCGATTTGAATTTTTTTAACATTTGGTTGCCAAAGATAGCAGATCAATGAGTTATTTAGACGTTTTTCGAGTGCTTCTAAGATAGTAAACATGAACCACTTACATAGCATTTAAATCTGTAGATGTGTTAAATTTCGATTTTAGTTGTCCAAGGTGGTTTCTAACATTTGGTCTGTCAAAGATAGCAGAATGGGTTATTTAGAAAAAAAGTTTTATGAATGCTTCTGAAGTAGTTAACATAAAGTACTTAATAGTACTTAAATCTATAGATGTGTTAAAGTTCGATTTTAATTGTCCAAGGTGGTTTTAACATTTGGTCTGCCAAAGATACCAGATCAATGAGTTATATAGAAAAAAAAATTTGAGAACTTCTAAGATAGTGAACATAAAGCACTTAAATACCACTTAATTTTTGACCAATCTAGGCATTTTAATCAAACTCTAAAACTATTTTTAGATACTTGGTCTGCTAACTTTTTTTAAGGTAGCAGATCATTGAATATCTCCATAACTACTGTATCAATTAAATAGTAATTGATGTACTAATTAGCAATTAATGAGCACTTAATTACTAATGTACAAAATTATTGATCTGCCTCAACTAGTCTGATCACTTTAAGAACTTTTATCAATACAAGTAGGCGGTTGCTTGCGTTCTTGTTCTTGTTGGTTTGTTATCCCTAGCTACTTTTACTGATCTGTTATTTTCCATCTTATTAATATTTCTGTTCCACTACTTTCTTTTTTGTCTTACAATTTCTGTGATGTTTTCGACTCTGCTCATGTTTCTTAACGTTTTTCTAGTGCTCGTTTGTAGTATTTTTATTTCAGTCATTAGCATAATTTGTTTTGTGACACCTGTATCTGGTCTGGTTTCGGCAGGGTAAGTCATTATTGATCTAACCATTGCTAACTCTAACGATTGTTTTATAAATTCGTGTCTTACTATCTGTTGTCAGGTATATACTTTGCTATATAATATCCTTTTGGCAGCCTGATATCTGCACGTCCGATAACCTAGCACCTTCATAATTGACAATCAAATCCGGGTTTATCGCATAATTAGGTGCTAATTATTTAATAATTAGTTGCCCTAGTATTGAAATTATTGCTACTGCAAAATCGCATGAATTTCATTTAAAGATGTGGGTGCTGCCTTATCGTTAAGCTAACACCCCACTATTGGAAAACACGCGTAGAGTATCCTAATCAAAAAATCAAAGGCTAGAATTAATTGCTAATTATTTGCTCTATACTAAAGTGAACAGATTCGACTATATTATAAATATTGAAATACACAATAGGACATTTCAAAAAGTAAGTAGTATTTTAAAATTGGTTTCTCGAATAAACTCGGTATCTAACTACTACTTGAATTAAATATTCTTGAACTGTCAAATTCAGTCGAGCAACTAATTGTTAGAACGTATTTCTGTTCTAAAAATCCACCATTAAGTTAGCACCGCCGAGATTCAATAATCATCTCTTTTTCACCAAAAATCGAGCAACAAATTTAAGGCTGCTTATTTTGAGAGCAATTAATTCGGAAAGTAAGTAGCTGTCAAATTCAGTCAATCAACTAATTCTTAGAACGTACTTATTTTCTAAAAACCCACCGTTAAGTTGGCAACGCCGTGATTTAATAATCATCTCTTCTTTCACTAATAAATCGAACAACAAATTTAAGACTACTTATTTTGAGAGCAATTAATTCGGGCAGTAAGTAGCTGTCAAATTCAGTCGAGCAACTAATTTTTAGAACGTACTTCTTTTCTAAAATCTACCGTTAAGTTAGCACCGCCAAATTTTAATATTCACCTCTTTTTTCAAATGAACAGAGTGCCCCGGCAGCCCCCATCTTAAACATTTCAATTTACAAGGCGGGTTAAGTGGCACGTCATATGAAGGATATTGCAATTGTCTATTGAACCAAATACATTTTATTCCGAAAAGGGTGCCTAAGGGGACCTTGAAAACAGTAAAAAATGCCAAATATACTGAACTAGTTGGTAAGGTCAATTTAAGTTTGAAGTGGACCCCTCCTATTGATAAAATTTCTCTATAGATGCTAACAGAGCAGCCCCTTCTCAAAAACGTTAATTGAGATGGGGTGGGAGACATCTCATACGTAAGATTTTGTATGATTCTTTGCAATCACAGACATTTGTGCTAATCATACTTAATGCTCGGGCCAAAGAAAGAGAATTCGTTTCACTTTGGTAGTGTATGTAATTTAAAAAGTGATTTATTTGTTAAAAATAATAAGTAATTGTTGATTTAGAGGATCACAGTTAAGTAGATGCATTTTTTGCATTTTCTATTGTTTTCTAAGAAAAGGAGATTCTTGGGCGCCCTTAGGTTTGTTTCTCGGAATAGTATTTATTTGGTGGAATAGAGAATTACAATATTGTTCATATGAGGTGCCATTTGACTCGCCCTGTAAATTGAGATTTTTGAGATGGGGACTGCCTGGGTTGATTTGTCAGGACAAATTTTATCGTTAATTTATTTAATCAGATGGTACATTTTAAATATTGTATTGTGATGTATGTGTTATGTATGGTGCCTCAGAAGATCAGTATAAACCTGTACAGTGTGGTGACGAAACCGTGTGCAATTGTGGATTGGTTCGTCTTGGCAAAGCATTTACTTCAAGGTTTAGGAAAACCACTAAAACCTAAACATGCCAACCCTTACCCACCCTAGTATTCCCATGTAATAATATTAATTAAGTGTGTACATTTTTTCTTAATTATCCGGGAGGGTCTTGATGACCAGGTCCAAAAACCAAAGTGGTGATTCTTAGGAACAACATGTTTTCTTGTTGACCATGGAGTACTGTAAGGTACTGATCACCTACCATATTTTATATAATGAATGTCGCTTGTAAACATGAATTGGTATTTTCGACCATATTGAAGTATTTTCCTCCAAACAAAAATTGACGTGTCTGAGAGTATTTTTTTAAGTGTGTTTCGTTTTGGTGGCCCACCCTGTGTAATTCTCTACTTCAGATTTTCATTTGCCTTTTTTTCTTTCACTTAATGAGCATAAGTCAATATTGTTATTTTTTAATTCTTTTATTATTTCTTGATCTTTGGTTTCCAGCTCTTGATCCTTTTTCTTGCGTTAGTTGTCTTCGATTTGATCCGTCCGGGTTCCGAGGCTGGTTGGATTCTGTGAGCTTCTTTACCCGGGCTTGGTAACGCTGCACTTGCCGGAGACGGAGTTAGAATAAATCTTAATAAAAAAATTAATGTAATAGAGAGAGGGGGGGGAGAGACAGAGAGAAAGAGAGAGAAAGAAAGAGACACCCGTTAGAATGTGTAAAGGCAAATGTGTCCCAAAGGAGCCTACTAGCCCAGTAGAGGAAGAATGTTGAAGTAGGTTGACAGAACAAGCAAAAATATTTTCTGAAAGCACAAATAAGGGGTTGAAATGTTTTTAATAGGGCGCCACCATATTTTGTGCAATAAGAGTGCTTGAGTGGACAAAAACGTAAAAATCACAAAACAAACAACATACTTACAGAAATACAATAGGCAATAGTAAAAATAAAGTAAAACTAATTGCCACGCGTTATTTTTATTAAACAATGGAGCATACTGTTACGTGGAAAGAGAATTCCACGTCAGTCATCAATAAAAACTCAGAGGGGAAATGGCCGTAGTTCGCAAAAAGTCTGCTTTTGTGAAATAACCTGGGTCGAATTAAAAGGTTGCCGGGTCATAAAATATTAAGAAATTTGTCAAAGTTAAAGGGCACCAAACGAGGATGACTTGGTGATTAACTTTCAGGCCTCGTTTCAGCTTGATCAGAAGGGTACTTTGTAGGACCTGACTTACAAAAGAAAAGAAAAGCACACAAACCATAATCAATTGTATTAAGCAACTTTGTCCACAGATGTGTGAAAGCAGTTACATAATTCGATCCTTCGATAATTACAGCCAACTAAGTGTTAGCAAAAAAAAATCTCAAATCTTCTGCTGTAAGTTCGGAAGAGGTTGTACAATAACAAACAATCATCACTGGACCGCTTTTCTTTTGGGATTCTTCACGAGTAAAAAATCTCGAGTGTAAGTTTACTATTGTAGAAATGCGTGCTTGTACATATCTGTCGACAATGTCACGATCTGCCCAACGCATATAAATAAACGAGTATGGCAAGCATTAATCAGATAGTCTTGAAGTCAGAACACGCTCAAGTAAGACCAGAGTCCGGTCAACATTCAATCAATCAATCAAGTCATCGTCAAGTTCCGCATCCCTCCGTACGCATTCTATTATTAATTGAGTTAATTCTCCTGGTGTTCTCCTTTTATACACACCGTGGGGGTGTGCCTGACCTTAAGTTGTGATAGCTAGATTTCTTGGGCATGCCTCCGGGCCAAGCGACGTCTAATAAAAAACACTTTTCCCCACTCATGTGGGTGGGGCCTGGGGGGCGTCTGTTTTTTTAAATACGACCACCCATCAAGTGATACCTTAAAATGACGGGCTGACTAAGACAGTTTCAAATATGCATGACAAAATTTTTTAAAAAATATTTTTTTTTTAAATAATGGAGTTAATTCTCCTGGTGTTCTCCTTCTATACACACCGTGGGGTGTGCCTGACCTCAAGTTATGACAGATAGGTTTCTTGGCCATGCTTCCTGGCAGAACAACGTCTAATAAAAACACTTTTCCCTGCTCATGTGGGTAGGGCCTGGGGAGGGCTTGTTTTTTAAATACGACCACCTATCGAGTGATACCTTAAAATGACGGGCTGACCAAGACGGTTTCAAATATGCATGACAAATTTTTTTCAAAAATACCTGAAAAGGTGTAGTCGTAAAAATACCTTGAAAGTTTTAGCAGGATATTTTTATTAACAGTGCTATATGGGTTCTCAATCAAGTCGTCCGCTGGTCTGTAGACCGGCTTTTAATCTAGTAGTATATATTGTAATGTAAGTTTTGCGTATAATAAATTATTCACTAATCGTACCCCCAACTTTTCAGTTACAAAGGCGTCGATCGATCGAACAATACGCCGCGGTGCAAAATTTGACAACACACTACCATTTGTTCGCCCCTAAGATGTTACGTGCAGATCCGCTGTGTGATCTAGACCAACTATTAAAAATAAAAATTGTTTTTTTTATTTTACGTATTATTACCAAAGACAAATCATATAAACGTATACGTAAATACTGATTGTTCTGGTGTTTGTTCCCTTTTGGCCTTTGCACCAATTAACATACTGCAGTGATCGTAATTTGGTGCGTTACAATATAAATGCAGTTAACTTCTATGTGTTATACATTCTATTAACGTGAGACGTTTTTTTATTTCAACTCAGGGTCTTGACTTCGAAACAAAAATATGGTTTGAATTTTTATAATTTTAACACAAATAAAATAATGCAAAAGACAATTTTTATCTACTAATTAAAATTAAAATTGATTTTACGTAGCGTGCACGTTTGGGCGTAACTTAAATTCAAATTTCGCTACAACTTTCTTTGAATACAATTTTATGACAATTTAAAACAACCAACCTTGAGTAGGTTTAGTGGTGACGTCAACTACTTACAGTCTTGAACACTGTGCGAACGATGATGTCGGTGACCTGGGAAGTTTCACATTGATGTCTCTTTATTCGTAAATAACTTTCCGTTATGGTTCCAATTTACGTTTACATTTGATCTTTTACTTATCGATTTATTCTTAATTAAACATTATTCAGTATTGTCTATTTTTAAAAATGTTTGCACATACATTATTTTGTTAACATTCGCTACTTAAAACGTAATGTCTCCATTTTTACTTCGTCTTAATACGCACTCCGTATACGTGTCTATCTTAATACTATACAATACATAATGGTTTTAATTCATACATCACTACAAGCTTACAATCACTGCAATACATTGTGCTAACATCACTATCATGACATTACTCATAATTTATTATACTGAAAATTTTATCACATACCAAGAAATATTTCTTTATTAAAATGTAGCATGTGGCAATTTTGAAAATTATTATTTACCATACTTTTTATTATGAATTTAAAAGTAGTTCACTTTAATGTCACAATAAAATTGTTTGGTTACTTTCTGATTGTGTGCCACTTTTTCATTTTGACCCGCAATGGAGTGCGGAAATAAAGTCTTACCAACATGTATATTTTCTTCATTCAATTTTCTACTGGAGTTCATAAATTTGTTCTAATTTACACATAATTACTGTTCTCAAATTTAGTATAATAAAAGTGGGTCCTGATTTAATTAATCATGAACCAGGTCCGTATTGAGTAATTGGCATCAAAATACAACTTTATTAGTACCTCATTATTTTCAATCTCTAAGTCATATTCAATGAAAAATAATTCAATTATAATCAATTAAATTAGAGTATGATTTTGTTTTTAGAAACAGAACCTTTTATTCCTACCTATCGAACAATATTATTTCAAAATTTCCTTTGTTTCAGTAGAGATAGAATTAGAACTGCGGCCATAAATAATTAAACCATCGTGGTGAGAATTAAGTTAGCTCAGCAGCTTTACAAATATAATACTTATCAGAATCCGAATTACAGATAAACCATAAATTCAAACAAACAGATAATCTCTACGTTTTAAACTTTGCACTTGTGTATTTCACTACCGCTTATCCAGTCCGCCCATTTTGGACCAAATTTACTGTCAAGTATATACCTAATATCAGATTATTTATCTTTAAAATCAAGAAACGAAGCTTCGAAATATAATAGATAGCTTTATTTGGCTTTAAATACTTATGAAAACAACGCTTGTAATAATATTTGTTTTATCCACCAGTTACAATATCTGCTACGAAAGCTATGTGTTCATAATATAACCTATAAAAGCTCAATATTTGCTTTTATCCTATAATTTTATATTAATTTTTTTTTGTAAAACAATTTAAAAATAATTTGGTTTCTATTTTTAACGTAAATATTACAAACAACAAAAAACCTAATTTAAATTTCAATTTCCTTTGTATTTAATCAAACACCATAGAAATTTTTGGGACAATAATAAATTAAATTTTATCAAAATTAGAATGTTAATTTTAGGAAACTAAGTTTTAATTATAAATTATTAACATAAAATTTTGTTTTAATGTTAACAAAACAACATTATTATTTTTAGAACACAATCGTATGAAAGTTTTTAAATTGACGTTTTAATTTTGCTTAAATCAAATTAATAAAGTAATCTTGTACGATTACATTAAGGTTTTAAGACGGATTTCTTTTTAAAACATTCATTAAATTTTGCGCGAATTTAAATTTTGTAGAAACTTTGAAAGCGTAGATTATTTTGGAGCATAATTTAATACATTATAAGGATTCTTTTGTAATTTGCTTTTATAACGTATTCATACAAATGTTTTATGTAGTAGGTTTTATTAAAACATTTCAATTTCCTTTTGTTAATTTTTTTCTAAACTTATTAACCCGCATCTTGAATCTCTCTAACGTTTTCGGCTACCAGTATAGTCTTATAGAATTGATGTAATTAATTTTGGTTTTTGTTGTCTGTTTCCGCAAATTAATGTTCCATTAAACAGTTTTGATTATTAGTTTGCATTTCTCTGTTTTTATTTTTTTCTTAAATATGTGTTCCGCGAACCTGTTATAAAATCGTTTGTTTCTCATTTGTTGTTTATTATTTTCTAATTCACGATTTAAATGGTGCAGCAGTTCTTGAGATATAGAATGATGTATTAACTTGAAGAAAAGTTAAGGTTAGAAATTAGTATTTTGTTACAGGTTTATTGTTTAAGTATTAAAAAATATATATTTAATACGAGAAAGCCGCTGAGAACCTACAAGTTGCTTTTTGTCGTAGAGTGTGTAGATAATTGATTCTGACGAGTTTTGCCAAAGTAACGCGGGACACAAACAATTTTAAAGTAATAAGACGCACAACAGTATACAGATCACAATTAATATATCAATTACACGCCACGAATTTATTTAATTTAATTTAAGCAACATTCCACAAATGTACAAAAGGCGCGTTTTGAAGTTAATGGCGATTTCAATGATCAATTACTTAAAGCTAAACTTATCTGATGTATATCGGTGACGGCTTCACAAGGACGGTTACATATCATCAAACATAAAACTGGATTAATAATCTACGTGATATCGGACAGCTTCCCCAGAGTGGTGACGCAGGTTATTGGTGACGAAGAAGACACCAGATCAAATGTCCATATAGCGTACACCCTAATCAAATTTTTATTTAATTACCAACGATGACGTTGACATTCCCAGACAGTACATAATTCGGTAGAAAAGTACTTCAAACCTTCCAGGGAGAACTTCTGAAAATTTGCAAAATGGCGATATAGGCACCTGTTGATTAATGCTAACACTCAACTTACGGCGTTTACCAAGTGTTGCTGGATTAACTAGTCCCCCAAAACATATTATAGAAACTCATAAGGATTAATTACAATATTTTAGTGGTTTAATTAGATGAAACATTGTAATTACCTAAAGGAGTTCGTTCCACACACGCCCGTACACGCTAATTTTTATAGCTAAAACACAAAATACGAAAAGTAGTTCGAAAATTACTGCGCTAATAAAAATTACCGTCACAATTTACATACTTAATCCGATTCCTCTTTTACCATTAATGGTGTCGATGTGTTTTTTCTTAAGTTGGGTGTATTCTGACAAAGTTTTCTAGGACTTCCTGTCCTATTTCTTTTTCCGTTTTTGCCCTATAGCTTGAAGTACGAATCGTAGTTCATTTTCCTCTATGCACTGTCGTATTTCTTTAATTTCCAGGTCGTGTGCTATTTTATAATTTCTAAGCTTCTTATCAGTTCGTCGTTTATTTTCCTGATTCTTAATACCTTCCATATCTTTTCTCTTTGTATGCAATCTGTGACGGTATTATTTCTCAAATAAACGAAAATTCGAAATTAAAAATTGATTTGTTGACCAATTTTTTCCTACAGTATAGACATGTTTACACTCATGCGTTGAAAATGAATTTTTGTGTTTTAAATTATTCTGGGGATTTTAATTATTTAAGATTGCCCATTCCGTCAATTTAGTTTGACTTTTCCGGAAAGCCGGTCGCGGAAGACCTACTTTCATTTTCTATTTGCTGACCGTTGTAAAAGGTGTACTTGTAACATCGTCTAAAATTCAAACAGTAAGACATGTGCTGAGTAGTATAAATTGAAGCAACATCATCCCGCACAAATTAGGGGATAAGTTTTCACTTACTGTTGATGTGTAAGTACCTTTTTTTACTTCCTTTTATTTTAATAAAATATTTATTATTACAGGTTCTATCAATTGCAGACACCTTTTTCTTTTGGTTTCTCCTGCTGGTCTTTTCAGATGTACTCCGTTTTCTACTAGATTAATTAATAAATGGATCATTAATTATGGTTATGCTGGCATGAATAATAATCCGAAAATTATAAAATAATGAAGTTGGGTCTGGTATTTTCACTGGCGTTGGAATTTGAACCTCTTTCTTGTCAAGAACACCACCCAAAATAAGCCTGTTATCTGGTTCTTTGTAAGCAGCCCAGCAACTCTTATCAACGGAGTCCATCTTTGTTTTTTCTTTTTCTTCATGGGATAATATATACTGGATTTGGATACGAAAGCTGTTACATGTGCCTATTAACTGTCGAACACCGTAGATTTCCTATATATACAAGCTAAGTTAATTCTTTTATGCATGTCATTCATAAATTTTGTCGCGTTTTCTGTATACGTACAGCGGCTGTGAATTTAACAACGTACCTTTTGCGCTGTGTGAAGAGCCTGTAAACTAGAAAGGTCTTTCCAAGTATCGGATTAATTGTGTGCGCTTTTAAACTATTTAAATAATTGACCAAGGTCGCTATAATAATATACATATTTTTATCAAGGTGTGGTTTTTCTGTGTCTACAAGTTCCTAGTGGCTTTAGAATATCTCTTATACACTATCTAGGTGGCACTTTATAAATTCTTCGTGCAGTGTGGAAGCCTTCATTCTAACGATTCTCAATAAGCCTACGACTACTTCCGACTAAGAGAAGCTGTCGGCAAGGTCTTCTAGCACTGCTATATTTTTGAGTTTGTTTACAAATAAACCGTAACAAATCGAATGCATCAAATTCCATGAAACAGCAGTAAAACTTGTAGGCGTATTGTATGGTTCTCTCTGACAGTTGCCTGAGATTAAATAAGTAAGTGGTTTATCTCTTTTCCGGACCTGAATCCACATTGCGATTCTTCAAGGAGGTGTTCAACTTTTTCTTCAGCCTATTCTCTAAGATTCGTTCGTACGCTGAGTAAGGATATTCGTTTGTAGTTCTCGCATTTTTTACTGTCTCATTTCTTGAATATTAGTGAAATATCTGCCATTTGACAGTCTACAAATTTTGTTTTGTTTTTCCACACTTTATTCATGATCCTAAGTAGTGGTTTTAGCCTTCTTCACACATTGTGTTATAGGTTTGTTGTTGAAATATATATAAAAAAAGAAGTCTTTTGTCGTACAGTGGATCGCAGAGATGAAAGGAAGGACGTAATCAAAGGCTTTTAAAGCGGCACCTGGTGCCATCTACAAAATGTTAGCAATTATTCTCAAGCAGTAGAACTTAAGAAAAGTAAAATCAACAAACTTGTAGAAAAGGACTAGAAAATTTAATCTGACGAGATTCGCCACAGTGGGGCGACACGCCAACAATTTAAAAATACTAATTAGCTCAACAATTCATAGATTATCACATAGTCAATAAGTCAATCACAGCTGAATAGCTGAATAGCTGAATATAACGGTAGCGTAACGGTTGCATTGAGATACAGCATGCGATTGGATTGATAATATTGATGATAAAAGGTACTGACGGCCTCCTCAAAGCTGCGGCCCAGGTCAACGTTGATAAAGAGGGCACCAGGTCGAAGGTTCAGGTGACATACGCCACAACCAAATTTTAGATTTTATGTCGAATTTTATGTCGAAGAAATCATCCAAAAGGTATAGACGTTGACGTAAAAATTGTAGAGAAGGTTCAACTCACAATTCAGAAGGTTTAAAATTTTCCGGGAAGAAATTCTGAAGTTTTCCAAAATGGCGATATAGCCACATGTTGATTTTGATTAGTACACAACTTAAGGCATTTGTCAAACGTTAATGAAAAAACGGTCTCCCAGATATCGATTATTATCTTAGTTATCCTCTGCGACTTCAGAAAGACTTACCTGCGATTAACTAAAACATTTTAGAGGTTTGTTTAAAAGAAGTGAAAAATGTCGATCGTCGAAAATTTACGATTCTGCGTTATATGTTGAAATAGATCTCACATGGTATTGTCGCCCAAGATACTATTTCGTTCCTACAAAAAATTCTGAAAATTAACAAAGAAGATACCATAAAAAACTATTTTATCTCGTTATCATAAAGTTATACCTAAGAAATTAGATTTATTTTAAAGTTATTTTAATAAAATTATATTATTTATTTTATCTCTTAAAACGAACAAAGATAATGTTTAACAACCATGGATTTAGCAAACATAGCGCTAATTTTTAATAGAGGTTTTCTTCCTCCTTCATTTATTATACGCCGAAAACATAGTGTGTAGCTAAATTATCTATTCTGAAGAAAATCATTCTTCTATCCATTGTCTTCTATTTGACACTACAAAAATAATACTAACTGTGTTGTTACGTTGTAACTTTTGTTTTGTCTTTTATTAATCCACCCTATTACATAAAACGAATTTAATGTACGTATTTTCTGAGGAAACAACTTTGATTCACCCGGTATCTGCTTTTTACATTTATTTATTTCTGTGGAATGTAAGGTATAAAATTTTTCTTAGTGCACAACGCGCCAAAACCTCTGTGAGACCCCAAATAATGATTCGATTGTTAGATTTTTACGGTGAAGATTAAACATATAATCCATCCACGGTTTGTGTCTTAAATATCTACATTTAGAGGCCCAAAAGTAATGTTGGTAAGCATATTTTGTTTGTATTTTTTGTTTTTATTATTCGCCGATGAGTAATTGCCGTTTGCTGTTTTTTCAATATTACGTGATGCAATAAACCAACGTATCTCTCATGCAAGTTTTGAAGATACCAAAATGGATAAATAATCGAGGATCCATCTATATTTCGCTGAAGCCAAAAGCGTTGCACTTTCTAAAACAACGCTGATATGCAGTTTGGAGTACGGACAACGCCCAATCGCCATCTGCGTATTATTTTGCTTAAGTATCAAATTCTAATTTTTCCTTAAGGATTTAAATTGCTTAAAATTTTTGAAGTAAACGTGAATGCACGTAACCTTATCATTTAATAATTAAATAATGTTTAATGTAGTACATATCTGTAAAAATTTGGATCCATATTTAAATCGATTTATTAATGTTATTTTCATATTGATTCAAGTATTTACTGTTTAAAATTTATTTACGATTCTCATATATGAACACTTTTTTTAAATTTTATTTTGTAATAACTTTTTTCTATATTTATGTGCTTTCTGAAGTATTATCTCTATTGTTTGGCATTTTTACATTCTTTACATCTCTTTAATGACATGAATTCGGAGATGAGTGCCGACTAAACTTAAGATAAAAATGTGACAGTTTGATTTGTGTTTCATCTCGGTAAATCTCCTATCTTAGAAGACTAAATTTTTTTGCTTATGTAATAACAAATCTCTTAATTTCTAAATCTCTTGATTAATTAAAACTGAATGTTTTATAGATAAATTGTAACGTAATTACAAACCTTCTCAGTCAATCACAAGTTGTAGTTTGGGTATACTATCAATTATTTGCCTAAAACAGGGTTTTTGAAGAGTAGAATCTTAGTTGCCTGAAGTAACAATTTCCAAAATGGACCAGCTCCTATTAATACGTCTACACTACCGGATTGGTTAAATGATTTACAAACTTGAATGTTCTGATAAAAAAATTATATAGAAAAGACAATTAGAAAATTTGGAATGATATAAATTCTGTTAAATCAAGAATTTTCTCTGCAAACCGTCAATCGGGAATAAAAATAATTGTTTCAATTGCATTTGACAAAAGTTTCACGTTAATTTTATATCAATTATAGCAGAGTGTATAAATGAATACCTACCTACCAACAATTTAAAGTCATTATAAGTACAAATTTAATTAATGTAGATTTAAATTGAAGATAACATTGAAAAAAGGGTGCATTGCATGAAAACTTTATTGTGGGCTGTAACTGCGTCGAGGACCAACGCTAAAACTTAACTAATTCAAATTAAACCGAGTTAATGAATGCGCTAATGTCGCTAAACAATAGCAATTTTACATGTAAACATCTCATTGAAAAGATAACATCAGATATAACTGTAATTTCCCAAATTAATTTCCTCTTTATATAATAATCGTCAAGGGCATATCCGTTTAAAATAAATATGCGCTATTTTCTTGCAGTTTATCGCCTTTAACTTATTAAACTATGTAGAAAATCTTGTCATTTATTTATTGGTTTATTAAATTTTAATACACCGTCGAGGGACAAGTGTAGGAAGACAAGTAAGAGTAATGGCAAATTAAATTTGAAGCTCTTATTTGATAGCACCATCAAAAATATCAAGAGTATTATTATAGGTCGCAAGAAATCTGTCAGAATCCTTGACAACTTTTCACGTGTTCAACAAGCGTCGACATGGACGTAAAACATCTAAACTTATGGAATGTAGTGAAAGTAGAGGTGAAATTATTTTCTCACGAAAATGTAAATCTTCTTATTAAATCGATAAAGTTCTTTGGAAAAGTTTCGTTACGTCATTAATGAAAATATAAACTATTTTTTTTTTTTTAGTTTTCGAAATAGTCATTTGTTCAGTTGTCAGCAATTTTGAAATTTGCTGACGTTTATCCTGATTTAACGAGCACAACTCTGATTTATGGAAAGCACTTTCAAAAATTTAACAACGATTTTCCGGTACAATTTTACGTTTCTATTTATGATTGTTCGTTGTTATTGATAGCGATTACCTTAAAACGGTGTGCGACGTTTAAAAACGTAACCAAAATTCTCCTAAACTTGTCATAAAGCAATTATTAATTATTTTAACTATTATATTAATATGTTATGTCGTTAGTGTGAACGCACACCTACTCTCGATTCATTTTCAAATCTATACGAAAATCAACCTTTTTCAAATTCGTCTCACATTAGAACGGCTTAAGATATTTTCGTTTCGAAAAAAGTTTCGAGTTTACGAAAGATGTGTTTTTTATTTTTTTTGTACGAGGGCATCTTCGAGGTTACCAAAAAATGTTAAAAATAGTCAAAAAATTTCAAACAAATTGAGCCGTAAGTTGACCACAACTGGCTTATTTACGGACCGATTTTCAAAATTCAAAAAGCATCATACGCGGATAAAGAAATAAAATTTTTGGCCGTTTCAGTTTTGTTAGACCTCGCGTGTTTTCAAAAGTTATAAGCGAAAAACGTTTCTGACAAAATTTCATTCGAAAACTAAAACGGCCATAATTTCTAAATTATAACAGATAAAAAAATTATTTAAAAAAAACGTTCCTTTTATGACCCTATCACATAATGTTTAAAAACAATTATCATTTTTAAAAATTTTTTTAAGGAATTTTACATTGTTATACGAATACTGTAATTTTTATAATTCCGGAACCATATTACGTAAAAACACGAATAAAAATCAAAATATTCGTAATTTTGCAAATTTTCGAATGGTTTAACTGTAGAGGATTCAATTTCACCCAAAAAATCTTCGTATGCACGAACTTGATGACTCACACAGCGTAACTGCGAGCGTTATGCGAACCAAACACTCAATTTCACCTAAATAAACTTTGTTGTATTACGTTAAAGCGGTCGAGCCAATAAATCCGCTTCTAAATATTTTTAATAAATAATTTCTATTCGGACTACATCCATATCTTCTATATTAATATGTTATGTCGTTTGTGCGTCCTCACCTACTCTCGATTCGTTGCGAGCGCACACCCGAATACTCTCGACTCATTTGTACGAATTCACATGGAGTACATACTCTGCATTCATATTGATTACTCAACTGATGAATGTTAATGTAAGTGCTAATTATTGTGCATGACTGTCTGCTCTTTAGAAGCTAATTTATTTTTGTGACTTAACGCATGCGTAGCATGCTGGCTTTGTCTAGTTTAACTATATATTAAGTTGATAACACAGATTTCCTTAATTTTTTTATCACGGTATAAAAGTGAAAATGGCTGC
Organism: Abscondita cerata; assembly: GCA_030710515.1. Classification (NCBI taxonomy): domain Eukaryota; kingdom Metazoa; phylum Arthropoda; class Insecta; order Coleoptera; family Lampyridae; genus Abscondita; species Abscondita cerata. The sequence goes on along the minus strand of JALBCR010003598.1, from coordinate 45,247 downwards.
TTTCACCACTAGAGCTGAAAATGACAGTTTCACATGCATTATATGTTATTAAAATTTTACAAATCAAGCACTTTTGTAACCTTCGTTGGTATTTTATAAGAATATAATAATAAAACAGAGATAATACAATAATTAAAAATAAAAACTAATTTGCTTTCAAATATGTCGAGATATTTTATTGTTTGTGTTATTGTGAAAGTGACATAACTAAAGTCGGTAATACAGATTTCCATTAATTTTTTGTAGCCGTTCACTACTAGAGATGAAAATGACACTTTCATTTGCATTATATGTTATTACAAATTTAACAAATCAAACAATTTTGTAACCTTCGGTGGTATTTTTGTTATTGATTCGCTTTATGTTCGCTTTCGCATAACATCTTCGCTTTGGCTTGTTAAATTGCGTTAAAAATTCCGTTTAGATTGTAACGCCGCTTACATCATGCATACGAAGTACAAAATCAAAAATATTCAGGTAAGTATTCCTCCAAAATTAAATTTTAAAATAAAATTGGTCTTTTGGGACCCCTTCAGTGTGGAGGTAGGAAAACAAACAACTCAAAAGATGTGCTTGCCGACGTTTCGCCCTCATTGTGAGGGCTTTTTCAAGGCTTACACTTTTCAAAGCCCTCACAGTGAAGGGCGAAACGTCGGCAAGCACATCTTTTGAGTTGTTTGTTTTCCTACCTTCACATGAAAGGGTTCCAAAAGACCAATTTTATTTTTAAAGAAAATATGCTGATTCATAGAATTACCTTTAACACGTTTCAAAATTTTCTTGAACCAAAGGGTTCTGGTAGCGGTACGTGAATTTTGCTTTAAATACAACGCAATTTTTGTTTTGGGACAATATGTCGTACAGTCTTCAACAAGTTAACATGTGCAATTAGCCTGCGCTGTGCCGAAAATTAAAATAAATTTTTTTACTTTGATGTGAAATAAAGGGTAATTACCGTGATTTCTTAGACGCGGCTTACGTAATCTACATTCCAAAATAGTATGTGGTTTTGAATTAACTGGGAGCTTGGTATTTTACACTGAGAGTTTGCTAAATGCGGGTTTAGAGAATTTTTGCATAAATCTACTTGGGTAGATTATGAACCATTGTGACCATCTGCCAGTTTAGCATTTAGTAAATGAATTTCTGTAGCGACACGCCTGTACAGGCACTTTGTAAAAAAGAATTATTACAATTTCCGTTTGCCGACTTCCTACCTTGATGCTACTGTCCGTGTGATTGACTTCAATCAGCCGCTTTCGTATCTTTTCGTTTGGGCTTCGACTGGTTCCTCACTTCCTACAACTATCACGTTTCCGTTAGCTCGGAACACCGGATAATCTTGCTATCGATTTATTTAAGTAAAAAAATTTGAGAATATTACCGAAATTAAATAAAAGGCTTTGAAACTTAAAGTAAATTTTGTAGGCGTTGTGAAGTGAGTTCCTGTTTTTATTATTCTATGACCTACCTGTCATATCTTTGACGACATATTGGAAAAACCTTTTCACCACCTAATATTCTGTGGCAATTCCGTCTTTTCTTCCTTACATTGTTGGGCGTTTTTTCTTTTTCTGTTAAAAACGTTTTATTGCTGTTGAGCTTTTTCGATATTTTTAAGCGCTTCTTCTTGTATAGCAACAAGTTTACCCAAGATCGGCAAGTTTGCTCTTGGTGAGTAACCTAAGAATAATTAATAAGGGTTCTGGGCGTAGCCAACTTATTGAAGACTTGTTGGATGTTGTTTTGACTACAGAATTCTTTGATTTGGTACGAAGTAAAAAGTTTCCTTAACACATCATTAAAATCTAAGGTGTTCCATATTGCGATAGTTTTAATTCAAATAAAATTTAACGTCGTGGTAGCACCACGAGGCGTTTTGAACACCTTAATTTTCGTTTTATACTATCTAAGAATAGTAGACCGTCTTTACACAACAACTGCTCTCGTCTTTCATCAACTATCGACTGTTTTCGACTGCCCTCTGATTTACCGTTCAGCAGCTTTTTCATCGCTTTCAATGTTTCACGTTTGACCTTTTAAGTGCAAGTGCACTTATGAAAAATTTAACGCCACCTGCGTACATATTGCAATATGCAATGTTATGTGTTTCGAATTCAACGAAAAGACTTTTATAAATACTGTCAATTTAACATTATTTATCAATACTTACAGGTAACAACTTATTCCTTACTTAAATATTAATTGTAATTAAGTGAAAGGATTTATTTAAACAAAATATAAATAAACATTTTTTCTTAAATAAAATATAGGTCGGTCTCAGAAAATTGTATCAAAATTAAATTACTTTATAAACAGTAGATTCGAATGATATGTTAATAAAATTTCGATTTTAATTTTTTTATTTCAAATAAAACATTTTCAGTGCAATATGTAGCAAATATATCTGTATGAAAATTAACTACTAGTCTTGTCTTTATCGAACGCACCGCTTTCAGCTAAGCAATCTACAATCACAACTACATGAAAGCTTCTTAACTTCGGAAAAGGTCCTAAAGGACCTAAAGGAAAAGGTCATTCTTAGAGGATAAACAAATCTTTTTTTCTTTCCTGCAGGCTTCTTATTGAACAAGCAACGTATTCAACAAGAGATTTAGCGTTCTACAGAAGTAGACGACTAGGTTTCTGTAGTAGAATACCGGCAAGTCCCACTTCTGTAGCCGATTTGGTATCGTAAATAGAAGCACGGGTCTATTGATTTAACACATCTTTCATGTCGTTAAATACATGTTGTCCATTTCTAAGTCACATTTTTCTTGACGATGATTTTGAAATATGAGTAAATGACAAAATGTCCAAAGAAACCCAGTTAAGCCAAAAATTGACTGATGTTAAAAACCGATTTCGGTTGAGCAAACTCACTGATGGATTGGAGTTTTTCTTTTCGCGATCTTCCAGTCTCTTTTTCTTTCTGAAATCCTTAACACTTAACTTTTGAAGTCAAAAGTACTCAATGTTTTCTGCATGTAATAACACGTCATTGAGGTAGACTGCTGTAATTTTGGAAGAATTTGATTCTCATTAACCTTTGGAATAATCTTGGGGCGTTAGTGAATCTAAAAAGCACACGCTGAAATTTATATTTATTTATATTATAATGTTTTGACTTTTCTCCTGGTAAGTAATACCCCTTCTTCATCTTATAATAATTCTTTGACAATATTGGATAGAATATCTTGCCTGCGCGAGCCATTCTATACAGACGGTAAGTAGGAGGTTTTTCATTTGTGAGTTCGACAGTCAACTCACACCCTAGTTCTTCTTATAATTTTTGTTGTCTTCTGCGCTAAGAATATCTTCTGTCTTTAAATCCGACAAATTTTGAGTTTGGATACTAAAAGCCGTTTAACCTGTTAGACTTGTTCTTACCAGTTTGGTGGTATTTGAGAGTGGAGGTTTAGAATTATTTGGTTTAAATTTTTTGGTCTTTGTTGACTCAAAGGTTCTATGGAACTTAGCTCAAAAATCTGTCCGGTATTGGGTGATTCCCTGCTTTAGCCCCATAATGTTCCCCAACGATGCACGAAATTGCATCTACTCTCTGAATTTTACACCATTTAAGACACCTAATTTCTCATAGAATACTTAGTGTAGGTTTCGCCATGAAGTTTATGGCGCTTTTAACAAATCATGGTAGTCACGCCTAAAATGAAGTTTTGTTTCCATTCCCACCAACCGTATTTTAACGTTGGCAAACCTTTACAACACGTTAGCGCCAGTCCATAGTCAAAAATATGGTTGCTTCTTCTATCCAACCAAAGACTGTCTGCAATTCGTCCACTTTTTGACAATAAATCTTTGCGTCTAACTAGCGAACTTTTGGGTTGAAAATGAGGACAGCATTACCCTTCCACAGAGAGCTTGAGGATTTTGACGTTCTAATAAATGTCGCCATTACATTGACAAGCCTTTCTGTGAAATCTGCCTGTGAACTAAACCCTCCATCCTTATTCTTCTGAGTGAAACTAATTTCTTTCTGCAGTTTACTTTGAGGTCTGTTTCTTCTTTTTTGCCACGTTGAACCATTTTCAATTTATAAAAGTTTTAAAAACACAAATAAAAAAATCATCACTACATGTAGAAAAAGTGGCTGCCTCTAATTTTATTCAATTAAATAATATGAGTGTAATAAGTAACTATGGTCATGGGTCGGTCGGCTTGGTCATTTGTATGCTCCATATCATACATATAAAATCGTGGCCCGGTTTGTCTGTGTGTCTGTCTCTATGTTCGTCTTTTCCTCCGAAACCGCTGGACCAATTTCGGAGATCGATACGTCAAATTGTTCAGGAGGTCCAGGCGCTGATTTTAGGCGGGGTCACAAGTTCACCTGACCTTTGACCGCTAACCTCACGTCTTTAATTTCAGGTTTGTCTAGATTAGGCCCATTTTCAAATGGGTTTGGTTACTAGTATTCCTATAAAGTTAAAAAAAATGTGTGAGTACCCCTCTGTCAGAATTAATTAACAGTTTAGCAAGTCTTAAATTTTGATCTCACTTTAGCTTTATTTATGCTAACAAAGAGTTCAAATTCTTAGCGCTACGGTTTTTTGACAACTATCACTTGTCACTTGATGGAAGTGGTTAGAATGCCGTCATCGTCGATTGACCTTACAGATAAGATGTATTTCAATTACAATTTGACGTTAGTTCTTTTTCAGATAATAGAATACATTGTTGTAGTCTGTGTCAGCAAAAGAATTTCCTAAGTTGCTTAGCAACAGTAGAACTTTGAAATTGCATGAAAATATTAGGTGCATGGGGACAAATAATTGATTAAAAAATGACAGCAATTTGCACTTCTCAAAGAAATTGTCTCTTAGTTATCACCTGGCAGGTGTCTTTGTTTTTCCTTACCTATTCCATTATTTCGCAATATTTGTTTTGCCTGTAATTTTTGATGTTTCTAAACATGCCACGAGTTCGAAGACGTCCAAATTTTCACCAGCTTACGCTCTTTGAAAAGGGAAATACACACGCCATTGGGAGACGAACTTGGACAGATTGGCAGGAAGAATATTTAGAAGCTCATCGTCGAGACAGTGGACATCCTTAAGTAACAGGAGAGCGGGAAGACCGACTCTTAAGACAAAATGCAATTCAAAACGATGCAGAACCATCACGAGCTGTTGGAATCAATTGGATAAGAGCAATTGGTCACAGAGTGTCTGTGAGTACGATTTACCGCTGACTACGTTCGTAGCGACTACGGTCATGTCGTCCTTATTTTCGCCTCCCTCTGACCAATCAACATAAAGTTACCAGATGCAATGGAGCCAAGACGGCAGCAATAGGACCATGGATGGCAGAAATAATCTTTAGTAATAAATCCAGATTTTGTTTGTGGCTTTTCGATGGACGTTTACGGGTTAGACGACTTAGAGGCCACAGGCAAAATTTATAGTATGCTCAACATCACTGTACAGCTCTAACTTCCAGTTAGTGTGAGAAGCAATACGTTACAGGGGCAAGTCCTCCTTAGTATTTATTCCGAGGACTCTAAATGCAAGGCGTTACCTTGATACAGTGTACATAGTTTTGAGCAGGTTAATCAAATTTACCAATACTGGGTGTCTAATTGCCAACATTTGCTTACGCTATGCTATGGATGAATGTGAGTTCTACTTTAAAAAAAATAACCGATCTGTCTTTGCTTCTTAGTGAGCGATTTCGATTCAATAGAAAACTGAGGTAGAGATATAGAAATAACAATACAGGAAATCGTGTACACACCTATGATCCCTATTTGATCGTTTATAAAGGAGATATATTCCATTGTTAAAGATTTACCTACAGTAAGATGTACTTTTTAACTTAAAATTAAATTAATTAAATTTAAAAACGTTGAAGTTAATTTAATTAATTTAGTTAAAGGTAATTTATTGATAACCATTAATTATATTTTGGCTTCCCTATCTAAAGCTATATTACCTTAATAAATTTTAAGACATAGCCATTAATATCTAATAAATTAAATAATACGACTTTTCAAAGAAAGCTTACGATTTATTCTACATAAAACATAATTTAGTCAAGTTTAATATATTATCGAATCGTTTAAATGTGTAAACGTAATTCACAGAGAAAATGTGAAAACGCATTTTCGAGAATCGAGAAAAAAAACGAAATGACGTCCATCGACCTTTAATAAAGCACATCCGGGTTTGCTATAGAAAAGTAAGACAAAAGAGATGGGTTCTCGAATATGTCATCGACAGATTCGTTATCAACGAAAAATATTGTACGAGCTGAAGGTAGTTTTGGATTTAAATCGGAATGTAAAAAAACATGTTTTATAGTTTTTTTCGGTTATTAATGTTTCTGAAGTAATAACCTGATTTAATATTATTATATTTTGAAAATGTATAAGGAAGTTGAGTTATAATGTCGTTTAAAGCAAATTATGGTATTTACTCTTCTTGTCAAAAATAAATCGAAAAAAAACGTAACGTCTCTTTTGTTTCAGGCGAATTTCGTGTTTAAATCTGGTTATTTTGCTGATAATAAAAAGCAAAAAATATTTTTCTAAATTTAGGTTAAATCGATTTTTTTGAGAAATGTTTTCGGATAATGTCTTGGTTTAGTGTGATTAAATTTTCATAATATGTTTCAGTATTTATGGTATTCTAGTAAGACACTGTTAGCACGGGCAACTTAAACTAAAAATTAATTTTTAGATTATTTGATAGTGTAAGAATTGTGGCTTTCACGGCCGATGTCATTGTTCGGGATTGGATCGGACATCTTTCACTCTAGAATCTGGCTTGGTTGACGAGTTGATTACCTAACGTCTAGTAGTCTACCTTGAACTTTTGTTTGTTTGTGTTCAGTTTTTCGCCTTGTGAAACTCCTTACGATAGGTGGCAAAATGTTGGCAACTACAGTTATCACTTCGACACGGTCGAATGCCGGAAGACGTTTTTGATTTAATCATAATTTAAATTGTGCATAATTTGTTATTAAGGCAAATTTAACAATCAGAAAATTTTAATACTCAGTTTTAACCTTTGTTTAAAACAAAATATAAGTGAACTAGCTAGTGAGTGAGTATTGGCCACATCAAGCAGAGATAACATCTAAGAGTTGAGGAGTCAACAAAGGAGAGGAATAGAAAGCTGCAGAGGCTATAATTAAATAAATAATATTAAACAAGCAAATGTTGTAAGATATAAGGATAGGCAACACAACATACAGACAAGGCCAACAGGTTAGGATCTTGCACCTGAGAGGTTGAAAAGTGAAACGTATAAAATAAATGTCAAGAACTAGTGATACAGTTTCTAGCGTAAGGTCAATATAGAAGCAATAAGTAAAATGAGAAGATCTGATAATCAAAACTAAATTGAAGAAGAATTCGAAAAGAAATATTTCAAAAGAGCAAGAAAATAATAAGATCTCCACAAAACAAGAAAACATTTTCAGGACAACAAGATTTTATTGAAGAGGCAGTCATGGATAATTTGGAAAAGTCATAATAGGACTATCTGAGCAAATAAAAGATGGTAACAAGAAGGTAGAATGGAATAATGAAAAGACAGGAGAGAAGAGAGAAGAAGAATAATATAATAATAAAAAGAAAGGACTTCAACGGCAAAAACCCAAAGCGGGACTTAAAGCAATTCATAGAAAAGCGATGATGTACAAACTGAGGAGGCACACAAAGTAGGTAATAAAGAAACCATAATGGCAGTAGTCAAGTTATAACATTTCGAACAAAATATTGAGGTACTAAAAATAAAAACAGGTTGGGGAGGCAAGAATATATATACATTGACTCGGATCTGACCCAAAAGAACAAGCAGCTGTTACAAAGTGGCAAGAGATGAGAGAGCAGATGTAAACGAACAAAAATGGGATAGAGGAAAATCGAAATAGGTGGAATTAACTATAAATGAAGTAAGGAAAAGGAGGTAGACTAAAACTAATTCAAGACTGGCGTGAGTAAGGATAGAAAAGTAAAGAACCAAGGTAAATTAAAAGACAAATATAAAGAAAACATCTGGAAAGAAAACTAGAAAGATAAAAGCAAATTAAATGGGAAAGATATGGAGGAACTTAAAAGCAAAAAGACCAAATATGGAACCTGACAACCTGAAAATGGAAAACGTAAATATTGAAATACTTTTAGCAACAGAGACTAAGAAAAGGGGCTAGGATAATCCAACTAGAAGGAAATAACATAATAATATAAAGTAGTGTATCCAAATCAAGGAGGTATAGCATGTATTATAAAACAGAACTGGGTAAACTAGGTTTATAAATGTTTATGTATGAATGAGAGATTAATGGGCCAAATGAAGATGACAACGTAGAGAATAAAAAAGTGTTGCGATAATTTAACAACACTTGTGCAAGAAAGTGAAGGAGTAATAACTAGGTCATCTTAATGGCAGAGTGGGGAAGAAAAATCAGCATACAGCAGATGTACTAGGTAAATATGGAGAAGATGAAAGAAATAACCACGGAAATGGAATAATTGACTTTTGCAGAGAAAACCAATACATTGTTACAAACTTATTTTCTGAACATAAGAACATATATCAATAAACTAGGGAACATAAAAAAGAGAAGAGAAATCAATAATCGAATATATGCTAGTAAAGAAGAGCAAAAGGAAAATGATAAATGACGTTAGAGTAAGAAGAGGTCTTGAAATATACAGCATCAGCACACTGACGTAGAAGACGCAATAAATAAGAAGAAAACCTACTCAAGCGAAAGGTATACGAAAAATTAAAAACTATAAACTGATATAGGAAGAATATGGGAGAATGTACCAAGAAGTAATTTGGTAAAGAAGAATTTACACATGAAGACTTAGAAATACGAGGGAAATATTTAAAATAATACTGAAAGGAGCAGCGAAGATAGTGTGTGGAGGTATAGAAAAGGAAAACAAACGGAGTGATTGAATGAAAGGAAGTCAAAATAAAGAAACCAAAATGTAATTATTTTCTAAGCAAGAAAACACAAAAACATACCAACAATATAAGGACCAAAGGAAGAAAATCAAAGAAATAATAATGACAGCTAAAGTCAGGGAGAACTATGGACATAAAATGGAAAATAACAGAAAAGAAAATCAGAAATAGACGTGACCAAAAGATGAAAAAATATTTTCAGGACGAGACTAGAACACAAAATACAATGAGAAATAAAAGAAGAGTTAGATAAAGAAGTAACAAATCAAAACCTACAAAAGAAGAATTACAGGAGGCCATTAAGTGTAGAAACAATAGAAAAAATGACGGAATAGTGGCAGAGATTTTGAAAACTATGGGCGAAGAAAGCAAAAATTTATTCCTAGAAATAAGCAAAAGGCATGGGACTCTGGAGAAATACCGAAAAACTGGGAAGTAGAAATCGTAATGCCATTATATAAAAATGAGATAGAAGTTACTGCCAAAGTTACTGAGGAATAACATTAATTAGCATAGCATGCAAGGTGTATAAAAGGATTCTTGAACAAAAATAAGCAAGAAAATAGAAAAAAAACTAATAGACTCACAGAAAGGCTTCCGCAAAAGACACTGCGTACAAGATCATATATTCAGTATACGTGATATATAGTTAGCTTAGACCAGTTTCTTGCATAAACAAAATATTGCGTTACCATAGCAACGAACAATAACTTATTAGAAGTGTTAGTGTAAACTTTGACGTCAAAAAGTAAACCAGAGTCACGCAATAAATTAAATGAAAAAGATGTCCACCGAAATTGTGAAAATCGAAAATTGGAGTATCGAGCCATCATCAAGTAGCTGTATTTAAAAGGGTTAAGAGGTCAGCAGATTTACGAAGATATGCTTAATACCCTTGGTGATTAATGTCCTTTGTATGCGACCGTCAAAAATTGGAATTCAAGCTACAAAAGAGGTAAATTTTCCATTGAAGATGATGACCGATCGGGAAGGCCAGTTTCTGTGTCAGTCCCAGAAAATATCGATGCAGTTCATGACATGATTTTATCAGACCGTCGAATTGGGCTAAAACGGATATCTGAAGCACTGAATATTTCATACGAACGCGTTCATCATATGGTTCACGTCAATTTGGACATGAGAAAAATTGCTGCAAAATGGATCCCCAAATGTTTGAATGTTGATTAAAAGCGTGCAAGGGTAGAAGCATCGCGTTCGATCTGTGCTCGATTTGAAAACGATGTAGACTTCTTAAACCGAATTGTTACTATGGATGAGACTTGGGTACAGTTCTACGATCCAGAAACAAAGCAACAATCGATGGAATGGCGACACTCTGGTTCTCCAAGACCTAAGAAGTTTCGTGTCCAAAATCTGCTGGAAAAGTTATTGCTTCAGTTTTTGGAATTGCCATGGAGTAATCATGATTGATTTTTGGATAAGGGTAGAACAATAACTGGAGATTACTATTCGACATTACTGACCACTCTACGGCAAAATATTAAAAAGAAAAGACGCGGAAAGCTATCCAAAGGTGTTTTGTTTTTGCAGGACAACGCCCCTGCACACAAATCTCATGTTGCCGTGCAAAAAATTCGTGATTTAGGGTTTGAATTACTAGAACACCCCCTAATTCACCCGATTTGGCTCCGTCCGACTATCACCTCTTTCCTCAACTGAAAAAAAGTTTAAAAGGTCGTACATTTTCTTCCAACAAGGAGGTAATAGTAGTTGTGGAGGTCTGGTTTGCAGAACAAGAAGAAACATTTTTTTTAAAGGTCTAGAGACGTTGCAGGTTTGCTGTAATAAATGTATCTAATTAAGAGGAAAATATGTTGAGTAATAAAATATTTTGACATTGAAATTTTGTTTAGTTCTATAGTAGGCTAAGAATTTTTCAATATATCCTCGTAAAAGAAATAATAGCGAGAATGAGAAAACAGAATAGACCTAGGATAGGCTTTCGACAAGGCACTAAGAGAAGATATTTGGAGAAGTTTGGGAGTAACATGGAAATTGATCGATGCAATTAAAAGTCTTTACAAAAACAGTAGAAATTATGGAATAACAAGTCATGCGCATTCAGAAGAGTTTGGCACAAGTAATGGTCTGTGACGGGGTGGAGGTCAGAATCTCTAAGTTTGAGTGGTGACCATCCTTTTCTTAAGTTTTTTGGATTTTTTTAAAAATTTTGTAAAATATTGTTACACCCTAGAATTTATTAAGAGATCATTTAAAATAAGAGACTAAGATTTGGTACTTAAAGTCATTCAAATGCTACTCAATCGTTATCAAAGATAATGCGATAAATAAACAAACAAACTTAAGTACCTACTTTCATTTAATTTAAACTTTTGCAATATCAATAATTCATTAAAAATAAAGCGTTAACATTAACACATAATTTTCTTCACTTAACAAAAATATTTTGTTTGCGGATGAATACAAATAAAATGGATATCAAATTAAATGATTAAACTCTGCACTTAATTATAAATAATTAATTAACATTACATGTGAAACTGAAAGTAAAACTTTTATAACTTTTACGCATAATTAAATAATACGTGTGTTACTAATTAAATAATTAAATTAGACGTATAGTTTGAAAATATAATGGTAACGAATTCAGAATTTATTGCTTGAAAAACTACAAAACTTTGCACTTTATTTTCACTCTTTTTTCTTTTTCAGAAGCTTTTTCGTTTTTGGAATCTTCATCTTCTTAATTTAGCTCTAAATCTTAATCTTTCAGACAGATATCAAATACTTTAATTCAATTATTTTTTTTAGTGATTAAAAACAAAATTTTTTTACCTTGACTTCAAGGTGTCAGACAGGCAGCTTAGCCAATAAAGAATTTTCAAATTTCAATTTAGTTTAGCCACAATTAAGTTGTCACCCAGCCCTTGTTCTATTCAGAGATGGTCGAAGGTCATTGCTGTATCGCTCTAGTTCACTTTTAAGATAAAAACAAATCAAAAGAACAGATTTTCCTTCGATTTGGTCTGAATTAATTTAGAAATTTGCACAATTTTACACGTTTGATTACGTACTGTTAAAACGGTTTATCAGTATAGGCTTACAAACCAACAAATATTTTAATTTATCGACAAATATTTATGTACATTTATTTAAAAAATAAACAATATTCAAGATTAGTGAAATAGGCAATAAACGTATACAATTAAAAAAAAAATATGTTTTGTATACGGGACCCCAAATTAATCAAATAACGGTGATCTTACAAACATAAAAGAATAATCTTAAAGCTCAGTTTGTAACTCTTAAACGTTTAGTAGTGCAAACTATCGGAGAATCTGAAGCAATCAAAGGATATATTGTGGATGTTGTATCTTGAATCCCAGTGAAGTGAAAGTTCGTATACACATTGTGGCGTTTTACTACACCCTAAAAGATTCAAGGGAAATCACAGTCACATCTTGAATGACCATCAGGCACTAAAGGAACTCAAAACCATCCAAGGAGCATCACACAAACGAAGAAGAAATTTGCCCGTTCGATCAATGTGGTACAAATGACAGACATATCAATACCCGAATAAAATGTAGATCCTTGCGTTCGTAGACACAAGCAAATTTTGAAGATTTCAATAAAATTGTACCATTCTTGAAGCGAATAAACTAGCGAAACGAAACGATGTGGGCAATACCAACCTAAAAAAAAAATTCCTAAGGTATTACGTATACCGAGTACTACAAATGTTTTGCACGTTACAAATCCCCCTCTTCCAAAGCAAGATTTAAAAAACTTTAACAAGAGAGTAGTTTCTAGATCCTAATTCACTAAACCACTGGATATTGTCCAAAAATCGAAAAATGCGGATGAGTTTTCTAATTAGAAAAATCGCTGTCAGGAAGTTAATACAAAGAAGCGAGTTCAAAGAAAAATGGTACTAATGGATTAGTCCTAGACTAATTCATCATCACAGCGAAACAGAATAAAGAAGTAATAAAAAAAAACAAGATAAAGAGAAATTTTGACAAGCGTTAAGGAATTAACCCAAACCCAAAATAAAGTAAACCATTGTAACTAACGCTCAGAAAAACCCACAAAGTGACCCCCAAGATAAGTAGGAGGGCCGACGGAAAGTTTGATATAAAAGGTAGCATCCCATAATAAATAGATTAGTATAAATCATAGGGTGATTACCATGGTACAAGGTTTCATCTCATTCGTGGACCTTTGCTAAAGGAGCAAAAATCTCGTCGGGTCCGTTAGCGGAACTACGACGCCTACTACTTCCCCTTTCTAAGATACTTCCCTTCCACCAAGGATAGGACGTAGTATTTGGTTTTGCTACTGTCCACTAAATACTAAGGGACACCTCCACAAAGATGTTGCTCTAAAGTACAAAGGAACCCACCCCCATCCCACTACTTAGAAAGGGAAGAAAAGAAATGAAAAGGGCCATTTTACTCTGGGTTTGGATCAAGTTAGTTTTTTGGACCTATAAGAGTTAGTTCGTGACCCCAGCCCCAGGCAGAATAAAACCCTCTTCGGAAAGAAGAGAATGTAGTTAAAAAGACGAGGAAAGGGAACTTAATTGAAAAATATATTTTCCATTCCCCGTAGGATTGGTGAAAAAAACTAAATACACTAAAACTACCCTAATAAGTATCAAATAATTAATAAGCAAAAACCCAAGCTAATAAAGAAAAAGTCAATCAAATGTTAAGGAAACTAATATTAAGAACTAGTTTGGAGGAGAGGGACGCTGCACCACACGTGATTTATGTATGTTTATCCCACAATTATTAGAACTAATTCGTTAAAATTATGGCAGATAAACACCAGTTGACGTTGGTACAGTAAGTTTTGGCAGTTGGCGTTTTCCGATGTAGAGGAATTCTTACTCCGTCTCTATACGAACAAAACAAAAGAAAATAGATGATACTGAATATGAGTTAGTATTGCGACGGTAAAGTCGTCGAAAGACGTTATGATATTGTCGAGTGTAACTAAAGAAAGTAAGTAAATCCTCACATGAACCGATCAACTCAATTCCTAGATAATTAGACTAACAATAAAAAAACAACAAGTAAATTAAATTTTGTCTGAAGTTGGCAGTAATCGTAACAGTAATATCCAAAATGCAAAGGGATTATATTAGAATATAGTAGAGGAACATTCTATATAGTATCTAAACATAAACCAAACCCAACAATAAAAGAATAAAACGAGAAAAAAAAATGAGAGTAGAAAGAAAAATGCGGATGTAGATGTTAAATAAGTGACTCCAGTAGTATTCCCCTCCAGTACATGCCCAACCAACCACCCTATGAGCAAAAGTAAGACACATTCAGAAATAATGCGAATGAACTGGCTCTTGTTTCATACCTTTTGCTTTATCGCCTTTTACAAACAACGACGTTTACCGCTGTAGGTAAATTCGTCCATACACAAGCATGAAGTGAGATGAAAAAAATGTGTGTAGGTATCATAGCTTGCGTTAATTGAGTTTCTGAAACGTTGCTGGAAATAAGATCATCCTGATTAGCAACGTTACTATTAGATACTGGAGTAGAAGAAACTTCTGTCGCAATTAGTATGTAAATTAGACAAAGTTAGGATTAAAGTACGTTGTTTGGATATTTCTTTGTCAGGAAGGAATTCGTTTAAATACATTGTCAGAAACGTTACCAGTTAATTGATGTTTCAAGTGAAGTAACACCTTTGGTAATAGCTTCATAGTCATCTGAGAAGGTAGATTCTTTTTCTAGTCGCAAGACTATTGAAGTTTTACTGTTCTACTACAGTAAAATTCGAAGTTAACCCACGACTCGTATTTTAACTCTTCGACAAGTAAACAGTTAATATCTTATTTCCAGAATGTCATTTTGAAAAAAATAAACGAAAATCAAATCGAATAAGAAATCAATTGAATAGTCAAAAGTAAAAGGATTTATAAGCGAATTAAATTGGTGCCTCAGGTTGGGCGCCAAAGGTAGGTAACAAAAGATTATTAAAGCAAGGAAATCACTACTTTTTTTTGATTGGGTGGTATATTTACAACTAGCTCTAGGACTAACAAGCAAAAGTGATAATATTTGAGGCTAAATAATACATAATAAAGTCTATTGTTTTTTGCCTATATAGGCGTCGAGTGTTTATTCCTTCATCGAGAAGATTCGTTACTAACACACTAGGATGAAACTGAATTCTGTTCACATAATTCGTCGCATATTTTCTAATTTCATCTTTAACCCATGGGATTTTGAGATGGGCATGTAGTGTTTGATTGCTGACATGCCATTCAGCATTTGTTAGGTTGCGAAGATCCTGACTTTGAAACCTTTGTATGATTTGGATGTTGGATGTTTTCGCGCACCCACAGAACTAAATACCATAAGTTCATACAGGTGTTAACACTACTTTATACACTAGCACTTTATTATTAAGAGACAATTTATATTTTCTGCCCAAAAGTCAATACATGTTTTTAAATCGGATGTCCAACTCTTTTCTTTTTTTATTAAGATGCACTTTCCACGTAAGCCTAGATACATACCAAGGTGTTTGGTTTCTTGTTTATTGGAGTTTAAATTTTATTTAGTGTGATTGGTGGTGTAGTTCCGCGCTTTGTGGTGAACGTAATTGATGTAGCTTCTTGCGGAGGTTTCCCTGGTGTTAAGATTATTTGACCGAATTTCCATTGTAACGGGAAGAAGTGTATCCTGATCACTGCATTAAATATTTCTAATACTTGTTTAGGAATTTCTTTCAGTAATTTCGAGTGATAAGATCGTAACTGGCTGCCTTTTTATCGTTGAGTTTTTTAATTTCGGAATTTATCCTTCAGGCGTAAAACGTTGTAGTGGTGGCCATAGTTGCAATGGAACATTTAAGTAATCCAGTATTTCGTTTTCTTCTTAAGGTGTTGCTGTTGAAGGATGTGGCTGGCAAATATTAGAGAAATGTTCAGCAAAGAGCTCAGCTTTTTCTACTTCTGTTTCTGCCCACTCTTTGTTGTGTACCATATGTTGGTTGTTGCTGATTATACATTAATTGCTGTTGCGAATAAAACATATTTGTTGTTATATTGCATTATCGGCTAAAGCAGAATATACAAAATTATTTACTGATTTCTTTGATTTATGCATCAATATTTAATATTTATATCTAATAATGTCCTATCTACTTCGGTTGCACTAGTGATAACACAAATTTTCACAATTGTGATAAAAATATTTTTTCGTATAGGTAATAATTTTTATTTTTCAGTCGTCTGTAACAATTCTATAGGGTAAAATTACATAAACATAACAGCAAACAACGTTTATCTTTATATTTACTTAGAGACCACTTCGGCATCGTCAAGATGTTTATTCGACGTGTAATAATGTAGCAATAAACACGCAAGTACTTACTACATAATTTTTGAACAATTGTCCCGCATTCGCCGTTAAAAAAAATATATATCCGCGTAAGCCTAATCCCGCCAATTAATTTAACGATTTCGAAAATTTTAAAACATTTGTGTCGGATTAAAATTTTACTGGAATAGTAAAAGCAGAAAGTGTGTCTAAATCACTGTTTGAATTAAACCGATTACAACAAGGATTAGTGCTCGGATAACAACACAAATCTTTATATAATTTTGCAATTGAAATCAAACGATGATGCCAAACTTTTATCGATAATGCACACACAGAAGCCGTAAAAGTATAAATCTAAATAAAATCAGCTTAATAAGAATTTTCATATTTTTCTGCCGAGTTTATTTCGTAGAACTCGTTTTAATTAAATGTAGATTTTTTGTCCGCAATCCGATTTTCCACAACTCGGTGGTGGTTTCTAAATAAAATTTTCATCAAGTAAAGAATCAATATTGCTCTTTATTTGGGGAAAATTTATCTAGAGATAGAAAAGAAATAATTGCTTTAACTACCATAGAATTCATTCGAACTATTTCATTACATCATATTCTTTAAAATAATGATATTAATAAAACTGAAAATTAATAACATTATTATATATTTTTTGACAGAACTTTCAATTCCAGCTTTCAACTATAGATTTCGAAAACTTCTAATTTGAAAAAATTAAATTTTTGTATTATATTTAAACTTTTTGATCAAACTGTATAATCTATGCATACATAAATCGTAGATTACTATTTGCATTATTATTATTATTCCTCACATTTGGTAATTTTGCATTCACAAAATTGCATGTGTAATAAAATCATTGATCAAAATTGTTCGTACGAATATTATTTAGAAATTGGGGCATCAAATCTGTAGACGAAATATATCATCAAAATAGTTACATTTTATATCGGAATCATGAACACGGTGGGATAAAATAACGTTTAATGCAAAGAAATTTGTAATTATGCTAACAATTTTTTGTATGTAAACTATAAGAATCACCACATCGTCAAAATTTTATTGTTGTTACTTAATTATTTACACGAATGGATAGTGTAATTATATAACAAATTTGTTCAAAAATAAAGTGTTTGAAATAAACATCAGATCATCAAATAATTGGATGAAAAATTTAAACATATTTGAACGGGAACTGTCATCACATCCGATTAATTTTATTTTAGACCTGATACTACAAGTTACAAGTTTGTTGTGAAGATATTCAAATTAAAAAGAATATTTAAGAAGCCCCTTAAAAACTTACTCAAAGCTCTTGCCGGTGAGTGGGTCGCAGGGAGGTTTTAAAAACGTTAATTGTGGTTTCTAATGCGACACTGGGCGCCACTTAAAGAGACTCAAGGAAAAATGTAAAATACACGAACTCGTAGAAGAGAGACTAGAATATACATATTCTGACGAGAAGTAATATCACAATAGTAAGATCAACAATACAATTCAAGATCACGAAGGCGTAAGGAAATATATCGTCGTTGAAAATATGGAGATCAAACTGTGCTATGTTACTTTTATTGTGAATAACAGTTGGTTATGAACAGTTATTGTATTTTGAGTTATATTTACATATTGACATATTGATTCTAAAAATTGGTTAAGACATAAGATATTTTGCCATTTCATCTTTGAATGAAAAACACTTAAATTGTTTTTTTTTAATCTTTTATTAAATTAGTAAGTACATATAGTGACTAATTAAAACCTTTAAAAAAAACTAACTAAAATCTCTTCAAAAACAAAAAACTATAGCCAAGCATGGTTGAACAAAGCAATCAGTGTAATCACTGACATCGATTATTTTTTGTGTTTGAAGCTGAATGCAAATGAACACATTTTTCAAACGAAGGACAATTTGGATGGGTTAAAGTGTCATAAAAAGGGTGATAGTCTGCAGGCAGTAACAATTTGAGTTTTTGTAGGTGCAAAATTTTGACAACTCAATGACACATGGTGATTTATATAACGGTGAATGTTGGGCAGGGTAAGATTTCCGTGAGGGACGTCTGGGTGTATCAGTCCACATATCTGTGAAGTTCAGTTTGTACCGAATAATGCCTTCTGGCAAGTACTGTAGTGCACAAATGTCAGTAACACACAGATCTTTAGAGCCAGGTCGAATACTGGTATAAATTGTTGGGACATTTAAATAATCTTGGTATGTCAATCTAATGACTTTGTATGGCGATGACTTTTCTCTGGCTGATCTAATAATATGTATATAGTCTGCAGCAATAAATTTTCGACCTAACTTCCTTTCTATATTACTATGAATGAAGTCAACCTCCAACTGGGCATGACCCACTTCCAAATATTTTTGTTCTATCGTTATATTTTTTTCTATAGAAAACTCGAGGAGAAAATTTCGATTTTGATAACAACAGCCGTCGCTCCATATTACTATTTTTGAAGGCTTGTGCTTCTCGATTTCACCTAAAGGAATTTTATCATAACTGAAGCAAAATATCGCTTTCTAAACCTCTATTAGCCTCATGCCATAAAAAGCAAGATACATCTTTATCATTCAAATTGTAGAATGTTAGGTTGTGAACCTTTAACTTGGTTTTGAAGTAAATTGCTAATGCCTGTAAACGTGGACACAACAAAGCCGCCTGGAGATCCACGGTATAAACGCAGATCTTTTATCGCCAGAAGAGTTTGCAGATTCTTTGTCTGTATATTCTTCTCTTCTCGTGCTTGATTTTTACTAGTAATATGTGCTTCATAAAGAGTGTCATGTAAATTTCCATTTTTGTGCATCATACATGAATTAAGCTGGTCCTTTTTAGTAGAGTAGATGTTGATATTCATAGACTTTCATAAATGTTCTCCAGGAACATATTCTTCTACTTTCTTGTTCACAGATTTTACGGAATTATAAGTGCCTATAACTATTTCATATCGATTCCAAATAAAGTTTTCGAATTGATGATCTACATCTACAGTAACGTGACCTTCAGCAAATGTTCTAGGAACTCACGAACAATTTTGTGATAATCGGTTTCTAAAGAGTGTTCCTTTTTTAGAACAGTGGGAGTTTTATCGATGGTCGTCCCATCAAGTGTCCATTTTCTAATCGATTTTTCTCCAATAGATAATGTCCCAAGGAACATTTTCTTACAAACATGTCTCTTTATTCTTTCATTATTATTTGTGAGAATATTATGATAATATTTAAAGGCAATATTTTTGCGAGACTCTTCTGGTGGAATTGATTTACGCCTATTTTTTAGCTGAAAATGTGACACAAATGTAGAAACGTACACTTCCTTTGCTTCCCATGAGTTTAGGTTCCAAAAACTATTAAATATGGATATTCGATCGTCCTCTGTTATGACGGAACATTTAAATTTTTGTTGAGGTTCTCTAGCGGCATTAGAATGGCCTTTGCAGCGGGGCATTAGTTTTCGTTTATCTTTCTTAGAGATTTGTTTATATTGGCTTGAAGTGTCCCTATGTACTCGTCGCCGTGAAGTATACTATTTGCATTCTTTTGTTTTTTTTATTGGGAACAATTACTTTGCCCTTTGTGTTTTCTCTTATTTTTTCGGCCGTCGTTCAAATTTATTTCATTAGTGTTTGTGTTCTGTTCTTCTTCTGAGGGTACATATTCAGATCCAGAACTTGCGAAGGGCGCTTCTTCAGTTATTTTATCTGAAGAGAGATGTGAAGGGGGTGATATATTATCTTCTTGACTGATGGGTGACAGTGCTGCTTCTTGTTCACTGATTATCTGATTTTCGGTTAATTTTTAGAGCGATTGAATCTCTTGTACAGCTTCTAATTTCGCAAGGGGTGTTTCTTCTGTCATGTCAAAATCTCTATTTATTGTATGGGATTCGTTCATCAGATTGTCTGCTTGATATTCCAATATGTTTGCATGAACTGCACATGTAAAGGTGCCGGGTCAAGAAATTGGCTTGTTTGTATTACAGTAGGTGACCCTTTATTATTTGACGGGCAGTCTCTAATCATATCAACCATCTGTTTGCTCCTGCTAACCATTGTCTACACATAAATTTTAATATAGTAATAACAGTAAAATATTCGGTAAAATTGCAATAGGTCGTATGCCACTAATACCGATAGCATTGGACATTCGACCGGTTGATAAAATTTTAGCAAGTGTACTTTACAAGAACTTGCAAGTATTTTTCAGAAGTATGGAATGAGACGAATATCTGACAGCAAAATATCAATTCGTTTTCGTCATAGTAAAAATAAGCTATATATTTGCGATTATAAAATATAAATTAAAAAGTAAGAGTTACTTTAAAGTTTTAAAGCTCTTGACTGATCAATTTAGACTCGTAGTTTAGCAAATTACATAAATAAACGTAAAACGTACCTGATCAGTTTCAAAATGCACTATTTTCAACGTTAAATAATGATGAGTCGCACCAAAACCTCCACGTGGATGACATACGACTAACTGAAGTATCCAATTAACTAATGTTGTGACATTGACTGTGTTTGATAGATACGCCTTCCCAACTTTCTATTGGTTGTTCACATAGGATCTTTTGCAGATACGTAGAACCGCTTTTTGTGATTACTTTGGCACTATAACCCCAATGTGGCATTTTTTAGCATGCGACTTATTGCAGTATCAACGACGATATGTCATCACAGTTAAATATCTTGATCACCGTTCAGTTCACAAACAGTGTCCGAATGTTTATTTAAAAACGCAAAAGAATTAATAAATAGTAATATAAATAACAAAGATTTGTAAAGAAATTGTAGAATGACAAGATGGCGATGTAGCCGCATGTAGGTTTTGAAATAAAGTCAACTTACGTACGGCGTGCGGAATTCAAAAATCCTCTAGGATTGTTTCACAACTTCCTGTACCATCTAATAAAGAATAACAACATTATAGTTAATTGGTTAGAAGAAGCAATTCAATTACCTCAAGGAGCTCGAATTGTACGTTGAAGATAGATCACTAATTATCAATGATCAGGAATAAGGTTGGTTGCTTTTCGCCAGGGGATCATAATTTAAGAATAATCCGACGCTTTATTTCCATAGAGCGGTATACTTAAAATTTGGTCACAAAGTAAAAAAAATAAGACAGTTACTGTTGTCGAGTAAAAATTATATATAATAGAGAACCTGTTTAAAATGGAATTCAGCGCAACAAATTGTTAGATGAAAAAATTTGATAAGAACTTTATAACTAACTTACGTAAACTAACATTTAACGTAAAAACGTGCAGGTTGTTATCGTGTAAAATTGATGCTTTCTGGAACTGTTGAAGAAACTAACAATTAATTAAATATTTATTTATATAAATTATTTACGCTTTAAGCAATCCAATATTAGTTATTTATTTATTATTTATTGACTATAGTTTCAACTCAAAAATTATTGTGAGTCATCTTCAGAATACAAACATATTTTTTTATACAAACGTTAAATATGACATTTGGTTTCCATGGAAATTTAGATGGTTATTTACCAATATTTTTAATTATGGATCCTATATTCATACATAAAATATTTATTTGTTGCTATCATGTAAACAAAATTGTTCGTACGAAAACAATTTGAAATAACATTCGGCACATCAAACTGTTGTATAAAGAATATTGCATTGTTAACATTAAGAAAAATAAATCATGCGGTACGTCCTCTGCTGCTCACTAGCTCCATGGCGGCTTTAAATTTCTCAGACAGTACTTTGAGGTAAGTGTTTTGGTTTAATGCAAGCAAGAGGGGACTCAACCATAAAACTCATCATCATTGCAATGTACCTACGACAGGATTTCATAAGGATCAGGATGAGTACGTTTATCTGGGATCATCAATTCTTGCTCAATGGCGGACTGCAATACCACTTTTTTCGCCTGCAGTGTTTTAAGTTGTATGATTCCGAGTTTTCCAGTCTTCAGGGACGTAAGTCTAAGGAAGCCGGATCGTGAACACTCCACATCAGTAGCAGGTGTGATACACTTGGTGCATGGAAAGATTTGACTTTGTCTATGGTACATGCATTAAATTCGGCGTTGTCAAACACGAATTGACTGACTTAATTCGGTTTGACATTTGATTGAGCATTTAGAAAAGCAGTTTTTGTGCTTTATAGTATGATGCGAACGAAACGTGAGCTCACTCAATACTGAAGAAGTAAAAGTACGAGGTTTGATTACTGAGGTTATGGCATGGACGACCGCAAAACACTTTCTCTAGGTTTCTTGAATTTCCATCGTTTTGTTCATCATCAAGCTTTCGATAAAAGTAAATAAGCATTCTGGAAAATGTTCTGCATCTTTAACGAAGTCATCGGTTGCGGAGTGTCCCATGTTATTACAAGCTTTACTCTGAATATCATGCGTAATGTTTCTGCGGTTTTTTGCACAATACTGAGCCTTTTGTCACTTTCCTTGTTCTTTTCTTCTTCATTCCATCACGTAGGATTTCTCCATAAAACGCACCAGTATAACATCGAATCTGTTAGAACTTTTAGAAACTATCTAGAATATTAGTCTGTACTATTATCAACGAAGGCATAAATACCATCCATAGCTTTTGGTACGTACTTGGGTCAGGAACTTCCTGTTTTCTTATGAGCATATAATGGCTTGATGAATTTTAAACCACAGTTATGGTGATAAACTTCCACTTCTGCAACAAAGTCATTAACACCGGTAAGGCGAAGGATCACTTCTTTATCTCAACTATCATTCCTTACGTTGGCTACAAACATACATACTTTTGAAATTTAAGAGTGCTGACTGGATATACCTATTTTTGTCTTGACTCTTCTTAGTTTCATATTGAATGAACTCTCCACAAATGAAACCGAACTTGGGTAATGCAGATTGTATAACCGATATTTCAGGGTGAGCAAATGTTGAAAATAGAAAAAGAATAGCAAATGTACAGAAAACGAAGATAATAGTATTTCAAAGGAGAAGAGGGAGAAAGGGAAAGAGAAGGAAAAAAGAAATGGGGGAAGAAGAAATAGAGAGTGTTAAACAATGGAAATATCTGGGGTATACGGTACGATATGATAATGAAGTCGACGGGCGTATTGAAGGGTAGTAGGGCAGGTCTGAGGACTAGGGGAAGGTGGAAAAGCGTAAGTGGATCTTTCAAAAAATTAATTAAACGTTTCATGATGTATGGGGTGGATATTTGGGGGTAGGAGTGCGAAAAATTAGAAAAAGTGCAGGAAAAGTATTGAGATGGACGTTGGAGTTAGTTAGAAACACCGAGTTATATAGTAGGTGAGGAGATCAAATAAGAGTGCAGGCGGTGAAAGAGAGTAATGAAATACCAAAAAAGGTAATACTATATTAAAGGAATGTTGGAAAGAAAACAACGCAGGAAGAAATGAGATTATATTTTGAAAAGGAGCGGTACACAAGGGAAGAAGTGTGGAGAAGGAAGGCAGAAGGAAGAAACATAAAAGAATAAATAGTAAGGACAGATAAAGGTACTCAAGTGCAGGAGGGAAAAGCAAAGACATGGGAGGAAGCTACAAAATAACTTCAAATTATGTAAGAGATGAGAAAAATGTAGGAGTAAAAAGGACGATAGCACGATTCAGGTGTAACAATGAAAAAAATGTAAATAAATGTTGGTGGAAAGATTCAAAAAGAAACAGTAGGTTGTGCGGTGATTGATTGGGGAAATTTTGCTACATATGATAGAGACCTGCGTATAGATGAGGAGAGAAGTTGGAAAAAGAAAAAATTTACTAAGATAAAGTAGAAGAAGGGGTATCACAAAGAACAAAAATAATAATGAGAGAAATAGAGGGAAGAAAGTGAGAATTATTGTTTTAGTTTACATTTAAGTTTATAATCGAATCTTTTATTTAATTTTTGTAAGATCAAATAAATAAATTCTACTTTCTGAGCAGATGTTGATGCGTCTTGTTTTTTGGTCGACTGGGTCGTCTTGTAATTTTGTACACAACGTGTGGATAAGATGTAAAGTTGGCTAATACGCCGATTTTGCAGTTACCCCTCTTTTCACTGGCTTTTACTCTTCACTTGCTGCTCATTTTGACAATAAAACGCTTAGGAGATTGTTCACCGTGATACCAAAACATTTACCTAAAACAAACAAAACAAATTACTGTAATGGTTTTAACATTTGAAGAGAAATAGATAAAATAGTAAAGATATATACTGAGGTAATTGCAATTCGGTACTTAGCACAATAAATTCCGTTAACCTCTATATTAAACAAATTTTATTTTATAATTAACTTCAGGATTTTGGCTTTATTAATAAAATAGTCGTATACAAAATTTTCCGTTACATATTTATTGCATTAACCTTATTTACAGTTTCTGATGACTTATGGATGCAACCTTCTGCGACTTTGAACGATCACATCTATGACTTGGGTTTCATTCAATGTTCTTTGTTTGTTGATAACCTTGACGCTTTCTTTACACACTTTTCACATTTATTTTCTATTAGTGCTTCCATTATTGATTACTTTGTAGTGCATTTTATTTATTATTGTCTATTGGTTTTATTTCCATTAAATCTATTTCTACAATGCGCGGGCTAAAGATGTATACCTGGTTTAACAAAGCTTTTTATATAAAATTATAAAACCATTGATTGTTTGATGCACCATCTTAACTTTTCATCCATCATCGTTCACTGCTCAAAACCGTCTCCACTTTTCCATCATTTTAACACGTACACATAACATCGATGTACAATACACAAGTTTAGCCTAGTGCCATACAGTACATAGTTACAAATTAATACATTGCAACGACCTTGCTATTTCTGCAATATCCGGCCAAAAAGATCCAAAAATGTGAGGCAAAAGTGTTTTTTTCAAAATTACAGACCTTGAAGAGCGGATATTACTAAAACTACACGTGAATTCAATCAGTTTTATTTTGTATAGAAGGGTTATGTCGTTAGGACCGGTAGTTTCTGAGATATAAGCGAAAAACCTAAAATCCCATCCTCCGCCTGGGTCAAAGTACACGGGCGGAGTATTTTCATATGTTCACTTCCTAACAAAGTTCAGAAGTCACAAATTGTGTTTCAAACATTTCCCTTTATACCTTTTCGTTGCCCGAATTACTTCATCTCCTGCATCACGAACACCTACTAATTCCAGCAAAAAAGCCTGGGCACAGCTTAATTAACACCCAGCAATGTATCACTCGAGGCCCGCCTTTTCATTTGGTTTAAAACGCAGTGTCGTAGTGCAAATATTACGTGATTTCGAACCATGTGTAATTATTACATTCTAACATAAACTAACCAAAATGAAAATAAATCTAAATCTACGTTTTTAACGTTTTTCAATAAATCTTAGTAGTTCGGTCCTGATAGACAGGTTTATATCCTTTCGCCATGGCAATTTGCATAATTATTTTAGTAAACAAGATGTGATGCTGCGTTTATTATTCTATGTTCGAATAATTGAAAAAGGAAATAAATGTATTTTGTTTTATAAACAGTACAACAAATATTAACAAAAATGCAAGCTAAGTTTAAACTTGGAAGCTAAGAAACAATGGAAACTTTCACTTAGTTTTTTTATTAATGACGATTCACAGATTGTGCTAAATTAGCAGCAGAACAGGTGAGAAGAGATGAAGAGGTTAAATATGAAGCAGCTACCATATCGACGCATGTGACATCCCACACTAAAGCTTTCCCTTTACTCCAAGGAATTAAAGTCAAACCATTAAGACGTTTACCGTCATCACGAAATAATCCCGATGGTTCCAAAATACAAGGGATTTCAGCTGAAACCAAAACTCGCTTTAAAATATCATTAATGTTGTTATGTATAGAAAACCGACCATAACTTTTATTACAAGATGGACCATGATTACCAAGAGTATTAACTTTAAAACCACAGTGACAAGTGTGTGATTGGCAAATATTAGTTCCAATTCTTAAGATGTGATAATTTGAAGAGTTTGTTTTTCTAACAATGTTCCTAATTGAGAAGACGGTAGCGCTTTTAACCAAGCAACTGATTCTGGTTGGGCACTGGCAAGTAAAATAGCTTTATGTCGAGCGTCATATTGTGATAACTTAAATATAGTCTTGACACATATGGTATCCCACTACGTTGTTAACAAGGCTTGTCAGGTAGAGGTTTGTTAGGGAATGGTGGTTTCCAAACATCTAATGCCTCAGCTAAGTACATAATCTCAAAGTTATTTGAAAAAATTGATTCAATGAGATTAACAGAAGTGTGAGTAAAAGTAAGAAAAGATGAAATGGCGATATCATTGACACAACGGATTCCTAAACCACCAAATGAAACAGGTAGTGATGCATGTATCGAAGACGAAGGAGTAAATTTAATGTTCAAAATGTCTATTAAGGAATTATTAAATTTATCATCAAAAACTTTACAAATATCTTTGAATTTCCAGAAAGGACCACAACGCAGAAGATAATTAATGTTGGGAATCCATAAACAATGACGCAACA
Source organism: Abscondita cerata (assembly GCA_030710515.1). NCBI lineage: Eukaryota > Metazoa > Arthropoda > Insecta > Coleoptera > Lampyridae > Abscondita > Abscondita cerata. Next base: position 18,456 of record JALBCR010003598.1, on the reverse strand, counting down.
AAAAAAGAGCCATATGTGGATTAATATTTCGGATAATATCTGATAATTTAGAAAGTCAACAAGACGAATATTAGGAATCGATGTCTCAAAAAAGAAACAATATTTAATTGATTTAATTTGTTAAATTTTTTACAAAAATGTAACTCACATTTTGAAAAATTGAGCGTTAAACCTAAGGGTTTAAACTCATCTAAAATAGTTTGTAAATCTTACAATACATTCACTACAGAACCTCCAATTGTGCCATCATCTAAATACCAAACATTGAGATGAGAAGAAAGTTTGCTAATAATAGGATGAATTGCAAGACTAAAAGGGCAGGACCAAGGGGATTACCTTGCTGTACACCAACACAAGACTGAATAAGTTTACCATTATATAAAAGATTCGAAGGTTGAGCATAACACTGCTAAAGATATGGGAAGAGTTCTGAAATTTAATTTTTAACATAAGTAAAAAACATCACGTTCAATTGAATTAAAAGCATTTTTACATCTATTTTAACTAAAACTTCAGCAGAATTATTTCTAGAAATAAAGCTTCTAACAGCATGTACTGCAGCTTCACAACCATTTTTACAGCAAAACCTAATTGGATTGGTTTAAAAATACTACCTAAAATATTTGAAATGTAAGAACAACCTATTTTGAAAGGAAGTCGACGAAAAACAGAACCAACTGCAATTGGGTGAATACCACCATATTTTTATGAAAGGGCAGATAAGGAGACACCAAAAAAATCTGCAAAATCTTTGGTAACCTTACCTGAAAATAAAAAATTACAAAGATTTGTGATTTTGAATAAAAGATTTTGTCCCGCAACTCCGTAAGATTTACTTATCAGATCTTTTATATGTTGTGGACGAATTCCATCCAAACCACCAGCAGAAGCAGAGGGAAAAGGAATTCTTCCAAACTTGACTTGATCTTCAGAAACAATCATGGTTTCATCTGATGACGGTAAATCTGTAAGGTATCTGTGAAGATCGATATGATAAAGGATGATTTAAATTTAAACGAAGTTGTTTAAGAGTATTGGAGTTATCCTCAGCAAAACTATCAGAAGTACTTAGAGACGAATAGCACCACGAATGTTTCCATCTCCTACCTTATTTTCCACTGTTTTGTAGACAGAATATTGGTTTGAAGACATTTTGCTTTTTTAATAAATTTTGACAATTGGTAATTGGTGATGTTATTTTTAACTTTTGCAGTTAAAGACATATCTTTACTGTTTGTTTTTGGTGATACAGAGAGAACCTTATATGAGAAAAAGAAAAGTTCTTCCCATTCTTCTACAGTGTTTAAGGAAACGAATGTATTATAGATGTTAATTTAGTGGCAACTTGGATACGTGCATCACGAGGAATTCTCTTGAGAATCCAAACATTCAATTTCAAATCACTTAACCTATCTATAAAATTGTAGGATGATTTTTTTTTGTTCGAAGTTGCAGAAAAGTTTTCTTCTTTATGACACCTCGATAAATAAACCATTTTTACTCTTGAAGACATTTGAATTTTGGTAAATAGGACACTTTAATTTTGGAGAAGTTAATTTGAGTAAATAATTGCTCTTGTGAATCTTATTTAGGTAAATATTTAAACCACGTCTTGATTCAAAACCTTTTTGACAAATGTGATACTTTGAAAAAACTTCTGTCAAAATTGACGAATTTTCCGTATAATGAGAAAGGGAAATTTTTGAAGATCCAGAGTCAATCATATCTTGTAACGGCCGGTAAATATTTTCGTAATTTACATTCCCCTAATTTGTCTTTAAATGATTTTCGCCATTTTTTGAATTACTTGAAGAATATACGTCATGGTTGGACAATGTAATTATTGTTGGAGACTTTAATGTACCGGACTTTGTTGCGTCTACCAATGATACCAAAAGCGTGTTATTAAATAATACAATAAATTATCTACACTTAGTCCAGATTAACAATGTCAAAAATAGTACAGATAGGCTATTAGATCTTGTATTGAACAATGCAATAAATCTCAATTTTGGAGTTGAATAAGAATCTTTCCCACTAGTTGAAATTGATCCGTATCACCCTGCCCTTTCTATCACTGTATCATTTTCAGGAAAAAGTATCAAACATTTTCCTTTTAGCGATGGTACAAAACTTTATAACTTTCGTAAAGCTGATTTTATGAATTTATATCAAGAGCTGGGTTGTACTGATTGGTCTTTCTTATATGATAATAAGTTTGATGATGTAAATGATATGTGTCGGGCTTTTTACGATAAGCTATACCTATTACTTGATAAATTTGTTCCAACTTTAAAATCCTCTACCGGTGTTTATCCGTGTTGGTTTTCTTCTAATTTAAAACGCAAAATTAAAGATAAGAATCGTTCTTACAGATTGTATAAAAGTTTAGATCACCTTATTATTACAATAAGTTTTCAATAATTAGGCGTGAAGTGAAAACTATAATAAACCGTGATTACTGTAACTATATAAACAAAATTCAAACTGAATTTGCTATTAATCCGAAAGGGTTTTGGAATTATGTACGCAGCAAGCATGGATCCGTATCAAAGGTTCCGAATACTATGAGTTATCAGAATGCAAGCTTGACGTCTCCACGTGAAATAGTAGAAGGTTTCAAAAATTATTTCTCAAGCGTTTTTTACAATAATACTGCTAATAGTACATATGAAACGCCATTTTCAGATAGTTTTCTATTATACGTAACGTCTCTGCCACTGAGGACGATCTCTTCATTGCCATAAAAAATTAAAATCTAATATGTGCTCTGGGTTGGATGGCATACCTGCATTTTTAATTAAGGACTGTTTGTCCGTGTTGTCCCAACCGCTTTTATTGTTGTTTAATAAATCTTTAAATACAGGTGTTTTTCCAGATATTTGGAAACTTTCAAGAATATGTCCGGTTTTAAAAAAAGGCGATCCTGCGTGTGTCACCAACTACCGCCCCATATCTATAATATCTAATTTTGCGAAGATTTTTGAGAGCATTATCTATAGTCAATTATATCCATCGTTGAGGCATATTATTACAGACAAGCAACATGGATTTATGAAAGGCAGATCTACTTTAACAAACTTGTCTTGTTTGACCCAATATGTATCAAATTACTTAGATAAACGTGGTCAGGTTGATGTTGTGTACATGGATATGTCTAAAGCTTTTGACAAGATAATACACAGTATATTACTTTCTAAGCTAAATTCTCTTGGTTGCTGGGTAAAAACTCTACACTTTTTCAAGTCGTACTTAACTAATAGGCAGCAAGTTGTCCTGCATAATGGTTTTAAATCAACCGCATTTGTGCAATCGTGTGGCGTTCCTCAAGGTTCTAACTTGGGGCCGCTTTTGTTTTTAGTATACATTAATGACATCTCTAACTGCATCAATAATAGCGAGTGTCTTTTATACGCTGATGATATAAAACTCTATAGAAGCATAGATACCACTTAGGACTGCAGCTTATTGCAGAGTGATTTGATTAATATATCTGCATGGTGCGTAAATAATGGATTGCGACTTAATATTTCTAAATGTAATGTAATGTCTTTCTCAAAATGTTATAATGTACTGCAATTTCCCTATAAAATCAATGGTATTACATTAGATAAATTGGAATCAGTGAAAGATCTAGGTATCATATTTGATCACAAACTTAACTTCAATGCCCATATTAATTCTATTGTTCGAACATCTTTAAAATGTCTTGGGTTTCTAATACGTAATACAGGGCAGTTTACTAGTATCATTACACTTAGGAGTTTATACTTTTCGTTAGTACGTTCTCGTCTTGAGTACTGCTCTTCTGTTTGGTCTCCTGTCTTTAATTGTCAATCTTCTCATCTTGAAAGTGTGCAGAGACGTTTTGCAAAATATTTGTATTTAAAAGTGCACTCCATTTATCCACCTCGTGGAATCGATCAAAGTTTTTAAATAGCCAGTTCAGTCTTGATACACTCGTTGCCAGAAGAAATAGATCTGACTTAATGTTTATTGGTAGACTGGTCATGAATTTAATTGACAGTTCATATTTATTATCATGCATACAATGGCATGTACCTACAGTGTATACCAGAAACAAACCCACATTTCACCTTAATACTATTAGAACAAACGTTGGTGCTAATGCGCCTATAAACAGGATGATGCGAAATTTCAACAGAATTGTTAACGATTTTGATTTATTCTTTTTATCATTTCGTGAATTTATTAACGCAATTGGTGAAACAAGGGTTAACTAGTAGTTTTGTAATTTTTTATTCAATTCTTTTTATTTTGACAATTTTATTCTTACACATTTTTATTATTGTTTTCGTTCTAGTATTATTTTTGACATTGTTAACCATTAGCATTATTTTATTATTATTAATTTTTCAATACAACGATTATGTCTTGTTTGTTGTTGATGTAATACATTTGTAGGTACTATTATTATTATTTATTTGTTGTATGATACATTTCTAATTTGTCCTGTAATTGGGGATTAATTTTTCTGTTGGGCAATAAAGAATTATTATTATTATTATTATTATTATTATTATTATTAAAATGACGAAGGGCTTCTGAGACATCTTGTTTGTGTAAAACTTTTTTAAAACTTAGTTTATTAGGTAGAGAAGAAGCGCAATCACTGTCTGACATTGACACGGGTTTGTTTTGTTTTTTTACATCATTCGAAAGAAGAAAAAATTTTAGGTCAAGTTCTTTACCTATCTTCGATTGTTTTCTTACTCAAAAGTGCCAAAGTGACATCATTATAATGTGTTATTGTGGGATGTTAAAAACCACACGTCTACTTACTGTTATATTTTGTGTATATACAGATAAGTCGTTGCATTGCGTACCCCATTGACATCTCACGCATATTTTGTTTATGAAATCGGTTCGGGTATAGCCGTACTCAAATTATTAAATGTTGCAGAAGTTGTAGTAATTCCAAATAATTTAATAAATATATACAAAGCAAGCAGGGTGAAATGGCCTGCACCCTCTTGTTTATCTAAATTTAATGTCTAAATTTTTGCGACATATACTACAAAGGCACGCACAATTACAATTACTCTTGATTTCATAACTTCAAGCGACTAAAAATAAAGCAATATTCATTAATGTTATCTTAATGAAGTTGATATCGGTTTTCGTTGCTGTTTGGTAACTAAAAATTAAAATGTTCTTTTCACGAACCTACTCAACCATAATATAGTCATTTCAATGAGTTTTTCAAAGTAAAAACAATATCTTGCTTAATATTTTTTTAATCTGTATCTTTTTAAATAAAATTCTTAGTTTATTGAAATATCAGTGAATGCGGCATTCCATTATTTATTTTTTTACATTTATTAGCAGCACAAAACGTTTATTTAAACTATTTTCATCTATTATTAAAACCAAAATTTTAAAGTAAATTCGCAAACGCACGAAGCTACAGCTCTCTGAATTTATTACAAAAATTATCGATCAACCCAAATTTCTACGGTTTTGTTACGGTGACCTTATTTCAAAGCAAAAAATACTCATATTAATTAAAAAAAATTGTAGGACAACCATATAAAAACCAAAAAATATTTTTCGGATTTACAATTGCATAATTAAATTAATCGTTTTGTAGTTACGTGTTACGTTTGCATATTTTACGTGTAATGTCATGACAAATACTAATAAACAACGCTAGTGATTTCAAAACCATTCATAAAGTAACAAAGTGCTTTTTTTCTTCATTCATAAAAATAATTATACCCGAACCGGTCACCCCTAAAAATACTACGTAAATTTTAATTTTTTTAAAAGAATCGACGCCTTACATTAAAATTCGGAAATTAACATAAAAAAGCAGTTACAACACCACTTTAATTCATATAAGAAGTTATTTTTAGTTAAGAACGGATGCTAGAAAACGATGGTAAGAAACGCGAGGATGTTAGATACCCTAATGTAAAACTTTTATTGGAAAAAATTCGTTTATACAGTTGGCAAAATTCCAAAGGTTTCATAAAAACGCACTTAGAAGAAATTATATTAAATTTTTTCTCGATAAAATTTTTAATAATTGCGTTAACGGTTTATAATATTTTATTATAGGTACACCAACGTTTGTTGTTTTCTTTTAAAAGCGTGTCACAAAAACAAACTTCGCGAGTTTGCAAAGTTACTTTCTAAGAAATTTTAAACATACACGAAGCAAAATAGTTTAACGGAAAATATTTCTTGATGTCGTGACCTAGCTTCAAAAATGTTATTATTTTTTTTAAATTGCTCAATACATCAATGTTTTAATTTTGAAAAAAAAGAAATCATTCGCGCCACGCCGCCGTTAAATGATTAATCTACTAGAGTTAAGGTAAAAGCTGTGCCTGACGTTCCATATCTTATTCTCGCAAGTGAAAAAGAAGAAAAACGATAAAAATTACAAACGCAAAAAAGTTAAACATTTAAATTCTTCTTTCTCCGACAGAAGCTAATTTAATAGAACGAAGCTTTGTAAAAGGGTGATTTATAAGAAATTCCTGGGGTATAGAGCAACGACAATCGTTTGCAAACAAAGGAACAAAATTAGACTTTGAAAAGGTTTCTAAACTAGGAACACCCCGAAGTCAGTATAATTAGTGACAAATTAAAAGACTATTTAAAAGCTAAATCAACTGCGCGTCAATAACGCTACTAATAAAATTAGCGAACGGAAAATTAAAAGCTTTAAACGAACAATTGATTACAAAATAATTTACAATTTGTTTTACAAAAAAAATTGGTTTCGAAATGACGTCTTTAATAAACCTAAATTCGTTAATGTTTAATGCGAGTCCTGTTGGTTTCGTAATTAAGTTTCTTAATTTAAAGATCTTAGAGTGTATCGGTGGGAAATTGGGCAATTCAACCGTTGAATTGTTTGTATTCGAACTCGTTTATCGATCTTTGTAAAGTTGGATGTGCTTTGATGCTCCTCTTGAATTATTGAAATGCTTTAAATGCCGCTTAACTATCAACGTAGCATTTATTTAGTAAACATATCGAAGCTAGTGATTAAAGGAAAATTTTCTCAATTGTATCAACATAAATGGTTAAGTGAAATGTGTGTCTTACGACATCTCGTGTAATAGGGACACGTATAAATAGTACAAACTAAGTAGTGCCAACAGAAAACTGTAACGACATTGAATGTCTAAATGCAAATCGTTATCTAAGCAATAACTTGCATAACACATTCGTGTTGATAAATCCAAGTATTTTTGTACAGTAGCATACACGCACGACAGACCACCTGATGCGCATTTCGCTCTTATTACGAGCTCATCAGAGGTGTATACTAAATGGTTAAATAATGCATGGCGATACTAAAGTAAAATAAATAATCGTTGTATGCATCCTCGGTGATTTAGAGTGGCATTTTGCTAACTATAATAGATGAATGAAGAAATGAAAATATAAAGTCATATAAAATAAGTCGCATATTAATCGTTGTTGTGTCAAAAATTTGTTCATAGAGGAAACTGTTTGAAATATAATTCAGTTGTTACTTTTGTTTTGGAATTGACTTATTGTTACGCCATAAAAACTCTCAATTTTGGAGGAGCAACAAAAATTTCTGTCGACTAGACTCAGACATTAGGGGGTGAGAAATTTGTTGTTTTAAGACCGCCACCATCTTTCTCAATATAAAATAAAGCTTCTATGTGAAAGAGGAAAAAAGAACGCTTCAGTGTACATTTAAAATAATAATTGTAACGGTTTAGATTTACAAATAAACAAAATCAATAGATGTCGGTAGAATTTAAAAGTACTGATTGGTATATCGTAGCAAGTTTGAAGAAATAAATTTTTAGATAGAACAGCAGCTTCCCGGCGTCGGTTTAGAGTGGGGGGTTATTAATGAGGTTGAAGAAATAAACCGCTGTTCTAGCAAGGCCCCACCTGTTGAGTAAGAGAGAAATAAAACCGACCAACAGGAGATCAAAAGGTTTTACTTAATTCTGTTACAAAATACAAGATTCAGAACAAATTGACAACAGTAATAAACCGTAAAAAGAAAGAAAGTTTAAAATTGCTATAGTAGCGAGAGAGTGAGAAAGATAGAAACTGTCTGATGTTGTCACGTATACATACGAAATAGTGGTATTTAATGTTAAATTGTAGGATCACTCGGTTTACGTACACCATTTACACACAGCAATTAGTATGTCAAACATGCAACGACACTAAAGCTTAAAAGTAATTTGTAATCGCTATATCGGGGTAAGTACCTCCCGCAAACCCAGACGGCCTTTTGACTTTGCGTCACAAGATCAATTTAAAGTACACAAGCCTGTATTGAGCCGACTAAAATCTTGAGGTTGTTGAGCGTACCACCGAATACTATTCTACTTAGATCTAAAAGTTAACACCGTTATATTTCATATGTAACTGAGTTTCACACTCGCAAGCAATAAACATAAATTTTAATACTAAAACTTAGCTGCATTTATTGTGACAGACTCCAGAAAGTAATACTTCACTGATGGCGACGAAATCGACAAGTTCTCGCACGGACGATAGAAGTTCCTTGAGGAATGTGTTCAGAAGGAAATGGAAGTTGTTGTTTTACTTCTTCGCTTAGCCCTCGATGAATAGACATCTACCCCTTCAACTAGTAGTCGTAATACCAAAATGTTGCCTCCAGCCGTTTGATGTTATAGATACTGGTGGTGCTTTACTTCATAGAAGAAAATGTTGTCCCAATCGGCCATTCGAATATAACTCAACTCCAGGAAATAACCAAGAGGAAGGAACACAGAAAAACTTTACAAAAGATCCACGTGGATTTTAGAAATTGCACTAAGAAAAAGAGAAAAGAACGAGTACTTACGGTAGGTTCAGACGAATAAAGCTTAACCAATTATTATTGGTAAATTGTTAAAACATCTCGAACTATTCAAGCAGTTTTATTTAAGTTCAAGATGTCGAGCCCGTTGCGGAAATAAAAATCGATAATTATTTTCAATCAATCGATAATTCGCAGACTGCGCACCTGATATGAACATATTGCTTACGACACACGTTTATTCGGTGTTTGAAATAAAACCGTAACATAATAGAAATTAGGAAGTTGGCCTCTATTTAAGATTTAACAAAAAACAAGGGTCAATACTTTCATAGATCCCGGATATTAAGTACGTGCGATTGCGACGTGCGCCTAAAATACCTCAAAAATATTACATCACATAAATCGTGACAATAAAATCAAACATACTCATAAATTGAATTAAATAAAATATGTTTAAGGAAGTAAATATTTTAATTAAAAATATGGAATAAAATAAACATTAAACTTTGATTACTAATTGTAAACGTACTTACACGACACTATTTTTGTAACTTCTTGATTTTTCAACACTCGAACTATTCCAAAATAAAGTGTCGTAATTACTCCATAAGTGCACTTACAATATTTATTTGCCAGTTTTCGAAGGATTATTGTTGTGATTCCGTTGGTTAATTAATTATGGCTTTACGGCAGCCCAATTCCTTATTAAATTTTTGTATTCGAGTATTATTTATTTTGTTGAATTATATTCTTGATTCAACTGCTCCAATCTTGGATCATAATTTTATTATTTAATCTTCATAATTCCATTCTTATTAACGGCACTTAAATTATTATCAGACGATAAGTTCTTGTCATTATTTACAACAAAATTTATAAACGTAAAGCATAATGTTTATCATAACTTCGGCGTCAAGCTCTCGCGTTGTATTTAACCGCCGTCATCCGTATATTTAAACTTAGTTAATATTATATTTGTTTTTAGAAATATGCCGCTACATTCATCTTACACCCGATAGTACATTAATTTCTAGCTAACATCTACCAGAGACTTTCTTAAAAATTTTCATAGTGTTATTTCCCTCTTAATTTCTTCAACACAAAGAAAAATGCAATGTTTTAAAAATAAAAGGGCTAAATTAACTTCTATTACATAAGGCGATCCTAATGTTTTTGGTCCTACCGCGACATTTGAAATATTCCTCTCGTAGCCCAATTGCATGATTTTTGCTGGCAACAGAATCCGCCTTCAACTTTACCTCAACGGCGGTGTGGAATCACTTGTGAATTTCTTCGCAGTTTTGTTCTTGAAAAACGCGACTTTGAAAGAATAGAGCAATTTTATGTCAATATCTCGAAAAGTATTAATCTCCTGAATTTGTAAGAGGCCCTTAAAAAAACGTGCAATTAAAGTACGCTACCGTTGCATTCAAATGCTTTTACGTGTGTGAAATGGCCGCGAAAAACAATTTTCAGAAATTTGCTTCTTTGCGACGCCAAATCACGAAAAGTATGAGCAATTTACGGATTAGAGCCAAAATTCTTGTCCGCAAAAAAAGTAATCTAAATTTGCTTGAATTTTTGAGCTTATATCTCAAAAAATATCGATTTTCCGAGTTTTGTCGAGACTAAAATTATAGAGCGCAAAAATTCCTCGCAAGACCTTTGAATCCCTTGTATGTACGAGCATAGTCAATTAAAGCAATTTAACTTTTTTTCGATTATGGAAAGGTCCCGGGGAGCCAAGATAAAAACAATTAACTAAACCTTAGCTTTTCCCTCCTTATCAACACTTCTTTCATCCATTCTTCTACTTTCCTCTTTTCCTACTATCATTCTTCGCCCCTTATCTTACATTTTGAGTTCCGCATTCATTCAACATACGTTGTATGTTTTCCCATCCTTCCTCATTCTTCAATGTCTCTTCCATTCATTCTCCTCACCTCTACTCTCGCAAATTCCCTCTTTCATAATATCTTCTTCTTTCTTCTTGTCCATGCGTTATCCTTTGTGTCTTCACTTGTCTTCAATATTCATACCATATTTTGTTTTTCCTGTTTTTATTCTTAACTTTTCCCAATTGTAATTCCTCTTCTATTATGTACCCCGGTGACTTCTTATTTAGTCAATAACCTTTCCTGTATTTTTCAGTTTCTCACATTCCTTTCATCTCCATATCTCCGCTCTATACATCTTTACACTCTTCACTAACTTTTCAAATAGCCATTTTCTGTTTTCTATATGTTTTCCAAACACCCGTTCTTCTACTCCCCACTCGCCCTAATATACTATTTCCCTTTTTATATTTCCTCGTTTCCCATACCTCTTTTTCTTTTTACTCCTACCACTTTTTCTTTGAAAGATCATTATTTTAGATTTATCAACTTTCGCCTTTAATCCGTTTTTGTCCAAATATGTTTTCATAACTTCTATTACTCCACTCATTTCATTGACAAACTGATATGTAACATATTGGAACTTTTCACCGGCGAAAATTAAATGCATTTCAATTTAACAACTCAATTGTACCCCGCACATTTTATATGTCTTTATGGTCATTTTAAGTCAGTTTTTATAACCGTACCAACAAATTACCCCAAAGTGCCGTCAGGGGGTATCAATTTTTTATTCTAAGTGTAAAAATTAATCAAAAACATTAAACATTCGCAATTATGGGAGTGTACCTTCTTAGATTTTTTGTATGTTGGTCTATGTAATCCATTAGTTATAACCGTACCAATAAATTACCTTAAAATGCCGTCAGGTGGTAGCAATTTTTATTCAAAGTGTAAAAATTCTGCATAAGCATTAAACATTCCCAATTATAGAAGTGTACCCCCGCATATTTATTATATGTTGGTCATTGTAAGCCAGTTGTTATAACCCTGACAACAAATTACACCAAAGAGCCGTCAGGGGGTAGCAATTTTTATACTAAGTGAAAAAATTGATGAAAAACATTAAACATTTCCAATCATGGGAGTGTACCCCCGCAGATTTTTATATGTTGGTCATTGTAGGTAAGTACTTATAACCCTGCTAACAAATGTCCCCGAAGTGCCATTTGCTCAATTTTTACACTTGCAATAAAATTGCCACCCTCTGACGATATTTTGGGGTAATTCGTTGACAGGGTTATACAAACTGGTTAACAATGACCAACATCTAAAAATCTGCGGGGGTACACACCCATAATTGCGAATGTTTAAACTTTTTGTTCAAATTCAACACTTTGATTCAAAATTCCCACCTTCAAACGGCACTTTGGGGTCATTTGTAAACAGAGTTATAAAAACTGGCTTACAATGACTAACAAAATCTGTGGGGGTACACTCCCATAACTGCGAATGTTTAATGTTTTTGATAAATTTTTACACGTAGAATAAAAATTGCTACCCCTGAAGGCACTTTGGAGTAATTTATCGGCAAATCAATTTTTACACTTTGATTAAAACGGCACTTTGGGGTCATTTGTTGCCAGGGTTATAACAACTGGCTTCCAATGACCAACATATAAAAAATCTGCGGGAGACACTACCATAATTGCGAATGTTTTTGCTCAATTTTTACACTTAGAATAATAATTGCTACCCCCGACGGCCCTTTGGGGCAATTAGTCGATACGGTTATAAAACTGACTTTGTTTAACAAAATTGATAATTCAGTTATCTTCTACTAGTGGGTAGTGGGGATTTGGAACACTGGTTGGGTTGGATTGTTTCATTGATGCCATTATTAGGATTATTAGAATTAGAACATATTTACTATTCATGTAAGACTAATAGTGTCAAAAAAATTATTTACTGCTTTTATATACTGAAATACAAAATTTTTGATATCTCTTTCAAGATAAGTGTAAAATTAATGATAATCCCAATGATTTAAGCAATTTTGTTACGTTTCAATGAATAGTCAAATCCATTAAATGTGGTTGTTGATATGATATAATCACGTGACATTTTTGTTTCTATAATATCTACAAGAATATGAATTACACAAAAATGATTGGTATAATATATATTACCAACAACTTTTATTTGAACTACTTCTTTCTAGAAAACATCGTTTTCTTTTCATTGTTTCGAAATGATGTGTCATTGAGAAGAATTTTTTGATATAAAATTGAAATAATATTGTCACCCTAAAATAGTACACAAGCCTTCAATAAATTCAATTCTTCTATTAATGTTTAAGTTAATTCTGTCGTCAAAGCGGATTGTTGAAAACTTTTCGTATTGGAATTCATATGACAGCAGTCAAACTAAACTGTGGGAAAGCAAACATGCTACGCTAGAAAGGAAGGGAAACTAAAGGATATTTGCATTGTTATCAACTAAAATTACGTGGAACTATTTGCAATGCGCAAATTTGTTAAATCCTGAAGTCACCCTTAGGCAGTAACATATTTTATTGTTGCATTCGCAGTCGATTTAAGCGCATTATAAATATTGAACTTAACGAGCACGACGAAAGGGAATTTTCTTTCAAGTTTCGAAGGATTTCGAAAAGTCCTTAACTTAAACAACAAGTCAAAACGATAATATCTTAATAGACTTTGGATATTTGAAAATAATTCGACATTTGCGTTTCTTTAATAGTGTAGAAAAAGACTTAATAAAACTTAATCGTTTTTATCTGAGATCTTAATTTTTTTTTGAACGAAATACGCACGTACTTTTTTAATTTTTATTTCGAAATTAAACTTAAATTTCATTGAATGTATAAGAAATGTTTTTGCACATATACAGTGTGTCCCAGATTTGCTTCTCTATACAGGGATCTCGGCTCCTGTTATACCTACAGCAAAGGTTAAATGGGGGAAGTTTTAGAGGAAATTTAGTGCATTCGTTACCTTGCTTCAGATTTACAATCGGTCAATTGATTTTAGAAAAGTAGCGAATTTTGTTTTCTACCAATAAGGTTAATTATTTAGCTGTCAAAATGCGACATTATTCGGACATTTTTTAAGACTAATAAGATGACATACACGACATTTCACGGTCATCTTTTGTTATCCCGCAAACCACCTCAACTTGTACCACAGCCATATTGGATTTTTCGATTTTGGGAAAGAATTTAAAATTTTCAGTTTAGTGATGTCTTGGAATATCTATCACATTTCGTAAAATTAGGCCCAAGGTGGCCATTACTTATTTGTCAGAAAATAGGGTTATTATAAGTAACATTTTTTTTCCATTGAAGGAGTCTGACTTTGAGTTAAATAATTATTCAAAGTTTTTTAATATGTAGTACGCTTTTGTCTCAATGAAATAATAAATCTGACACACAAATTGTCGAAACTTGTTGAAAATGGCCGATATTCCCTATTCCTTGGAGATTTACCCCGAAAGACGGCGCCCTCATAAAACCCAATTTAGAAAAATCGTAGTTAATTAAATTAATCATGAGGCCTTTGAAAACCTAGAAGCAGATACAATTTTGAAAATAAAAATCGAGACAGAAACATTTTACAAGCTGTCAACGAGAACCTTAGTGCAGAGTACAGAGGGTGTTAAAACTATCCATACAAACCCACAATAGTTCAAAAACGAATGCGTTTTTGTGAGTGGTATACTAGGAAGTGTAATAAAAATCATTGGGGTGTGGAAAACCCTTACGAAGTAACAGAGGGGGGTCTACAGACCAGATTTGGAACTAACGTTCATTGGTAATTTAACTTACCTTTTTAAATTTGACACTTATTATAAATCATTTCAGGAAATTGACTTATAAGACCATTTTAGTTTGACCACGGTCAGAGGTAGCTAGACCTTTTGCGAAACCAGGTTGTGCCGGCTTTACGAGCTACTCTAACCAAAGATGAGTTCAGAAGGACCTGGTTTCAACAGGATGGATCTCCGGCTCACAACACTATTCAAGTTAGGAATTTCTTAAGAGATCAGATTGACGAAAGAATTATTTTTTTAAATGGTCCAATATCTTGGCCTCCTGAACCTCCCGACCTTTTGTCATTAGCTACCTCTGGGGTCACACTTTGAATGAGGTCTACGAATTTGATCCTCCTACGACCATAAAAATCCGGATACAAAGAGTTTTAGACACATTTATAAATATTAACGTTAAAAAATTGCGTATCGTTTTATATATTACAAGCATCCCTCGTTCTTAGGGCGAATAAAAACACGCTTGACGAAATGTGATAAAATGGACTGTATGAATAAACACTTTACATTAAAAAACTCAATTTATTTTTTATTTACGTTACTAACCATCTTTTTTCAAAACATAATTATATTAACTAAATAAAACATAATTTGAATTAAATAATTAAAAATGGCCTAAACATTAACTGTAATACACTTGCTAGGGTTGTACGAAAAACAGTCACCAATTGTCAAAAATGTCTCGATGCAAATGGACGTAATTTCCAAATCTGTAGATTAGATTTTACATGACGGGCTTGAATGATGCTAGAGTACTTATTGATTCTTTTTAGCACTTTTTCTGCAGTCATTATTTTCATTTTCAATATTGCACTTACTTGTAGGGTAAGTGGGGGATAGATGGACCACATTTTATGAAACCAAAAACAATTATTTGATATGATACGTATATTTAAGCACAAAATAACACAAACACAGGTCTTTGCCTAAATTTTGGCACTTCTTAAACTAAAATACTTCACTGCGTAACAACAAAATACATAAAGCAAATGTAAGCTGTTCTGGACCATCTTACCTCCTGAGTAGAGGTGAGACGGACCAATAACGATTCCATAGATGGACCAGTAGAAAAACAATCTATAACATATTATTTTTTAGCGGATGCATGAATTCCACATCGATGACAGGTGTTCTTGAATGATGTGCACCCTTCGTGCAACCACCGGCCGCATACGATGCAACGTATCCAGTCATCTTTCTTTTTAGTTTTTCAATAATCTTTGCCGCAACCTACACATTCATTTTCATAGTCTTTCGCGTTTTCATCATCATCAGAGCTGTCGTTCAGAATTAGATCTATTTCACCCCCATTAAGTTAGACCCTCCACCAACAGAAAAAGGATTGACTTCAACAAAAAATTAGTGCTAATTATGTGCTAATTTGTTACCGTATTCAAAATTTTGTTGCTCAAGAAGAACAAGAGTAAATTAGAAATTAAGTGGGTGGGGCAAGTTTAATGTAAAGCTGGACCCCCACCCAAAAAAAACTTATTGCATACAAGAAAACGAGCGAATGTCACAAGGATATTTGTTGCTAATTTGTTGCTGTAAAATAACAATAACTAATTAGCAAGATTTGCTAAAAAGTAAGTAATCCTTTACAAATGAAAATGATTGATGTAAAAGATCATGTACAACACCCTATATGATTTCAGCTTCACTAAAAAATGATAGCGATAGAAAATTAATACTGAAAATATCAAAGGATTTAACAAACTCGAAATTAAATTTATTAGGCATATTCTCCCCACTCCGTTAACATAACCACGGTGTGTTCGCCGGGCTGGCGTTACTTAGTCTCATTGTCTTCATTTATTTGCATTTATAAATTCTTGCTCAAAAGATTAACTTAAAATTATTCTTTGAACTGCAATTAACAGTAATTTATAGATAATTAAGTTTATTGCTGAATATAAACAGTAAAAATACGACGGAAAATAGATATGTGCCCTAATAGGCTACGTTGTTTTAATTTCCATAAACAGTTTGTTGCTCAAATAGTTATTACGTAAAACTATTGTTTGCACTATAATTACAGTATTTTATACATTATCGAATTTGTTGCTGATTATAAACAATAAAAATACGACGGAGAATCGATGTGCTCTCATACGGCACTTCTCGATCTTTTAATTCGCATAAACAATTTGTTGCTTAAATACATAAAATTATTGTTTGCACTATAATTAACAGTATTTTATACATTATCGAATTTGTTGCTGATTATAAACAATAAAAATACGACGGAGAATCGATGTGCTCTCATACGGCACTTCTCGTTCTTTAATTTTCATAAACAATTAGTTACTAAAATAATTACTACATAAAATTATTGTTTGCACCATAATTAACAGTATTTTATACATAATCGAATTTGTTGCTGATTATAAACAATAAAAATTCGACCTCAAGAATCGATGTGCTTTCATGCGGCACTTCGTTGTTTTAATTTGCATAAACAATTTGTTGCTCAAATAATTACTACATAAAATTATTGTTTCCACTATAATTAACAGTTATTAATTAGATTTCCCAACGTGGTTGGGCCTTCACATGGAAAAAGATGTGCAGGTTAATTTAACACCATGTTTGGTATTTCGCCAACGTTTCGACCACTATGCGCAGTCTTCATCAAGGCATGCATTTAATTACCATAATTCAAATCAATACACAGATCAAAAATAACAAAATTGTATAAATTATTACGTTGGTAAATAGATAAACTAATAAATTAACTGGTATATGAATAAAACGGCTAAATTATCTTATATGACTAGATGAATTATACTTGTACTTTTCTTGTTTATAATCAGCAACAAATTCGATAATGTATAAAATACTGTTAATTATAGTGCAAACAATACTTTTATGTAGTAACTATTTGAGCAACAAGTTGTTTATGCAAATTAAACAACGAGAAGTGCCGTATTAGAGCACATCGATTCTTGAGGTCGAATTTTTATTGTTTATAAACAGCAACAAATTCGATTATGTCTAATATACTGTTAATCATAGTGCAAACAATAATTTTATGTAGTAATTATTTGAGCAACAAATTGTTTATGCAAATTAAAAGAACGAGAAGTGCCGTATGAGAGCACATCGATTCTCCGTCGTATTTTTATTGTTTATAATCAGCAACAAATTTGATAATGTATAAAATACTGTTAATTATAGTGCAAACAATAATTTTATGTATTTAAGCAACAAATTGTTTATGCGAATTAAAACAACGAGAAGTGCCGTATGAGAGCACATCAATTCTTAAGGTCGAATTTTTATTGTTTATAATCAGCAACAAATCGATAATGTATAAAATACTGTTAATTATAGTGCAAACAATACTTTTATGTAGTAACTATTTGAGCAACAAATTGTTTATGCAAATTAAAAGATCGAGAAGTGCCGTATGAGAGCACATCGATTCTCCGACGTATTTTTATTGTTTATAATCAGCAACAAGTTCGATAATGTATAAAATACTGTTAATTATAGTGCAAACAATAATTTTATGTGTTTAAGCAACAAATTGTTTATGCAAATTAAAAGATCGAGAAGTGCCGTATGAGAGCACATCGATTCTCCGTCGTATTTTTATTGTTTATAATCAGCAACAAATTCGATTATGTATAAAATACTGTTAATTATAATGCAAAGAATAATTTTACGTAATAACTATTTGAGTAACAAATTGTTGATGGAAATTAAAACAACGTAGCCTATTAAGGCACATATCGATTCTCCGTCGTATTTTTACTGTTTATAATCAGCAACAAACTTAATTATCTATAAATTACTGTTAATTGCAGTTCAAAGAATAATTTTACGTTAAACTTTTGAGCAAGAATTTATAAATGGAAATAAATGAAGGCAATGAGACTAAGTAACGCCAGCACGGCGAACACATCGTGGTTATGTTAACGGAGTGGGGAGAATATGTCTAATAAATTTATATGAGCAATATACGTAACTTCC
>JALBCR010003597.1:0-84009 GCA_030710515.1 Abscondita cerata | reverse complement strand
TTTGTGTTAAAACTACTATACACTGATGAGCCCGATATACGATTAAATTCGTGATTCTGCAATAATCACAGGCTACTGTTTTATTTGTTTGCAGGAATTCTATTGCAATAAAAATGAGTTAGTTTCAGACCTTACAGAAAAATATTAAAAATATAATTGCATATTTTAGTTTTAGATAAATAAATAAAGTTTTCATTAAAATTGAGAGATAGGCAGGAGAGGATGGAGAGAGAGAGGTTGTATGGAACAGTAATATGAAGAATAAAGGAGAAGAATAAGGAAGGAAGAAGGTGGGAATAATGAGACGTTATATAAATTAAATTGCGCGCGCGCGCGCGCGCATATGAGGATACGAGGAGAGTCAGAGAGGTGGCGGAGGAGTGGGAGATGACATTGGAAAATATTTTTAGAATGCGCCCATTATTGACCCACATTCTCATGCTGCAAAGGATTTACAAAATATATTCCGTTTAGCCATAAAGTGACTTTATCGCGCTCGTGACTCACTCTGTAGAACCAATCAACATTTTTTTGTAAATTGCCGAAATGGAAAATGCACTTACCAACCAATTAATAAAATGAGTCAAATGCTTAAGCATAAGTACAACTTTTCTGAATTTGAAAAATCCATAATTGTTTTATGGGCTTCTCCGCAACCCATTTAGGTAATACATGGATTTGGTTACAATTAATCAACATGAAGGTTATAAAATAAGTAATTCAGTAGCTTTGTTGGTATTACATAGATAATTTAGTAGCTTTTCAGATTTGTTATTATTAATTTGCCCAAAATTTTAATCATTTGCAATTAAAAGTTAAGGTTGCGTAAAAGACTCTTATTGTGCAATTAATATTTTCTTTATTGTGAGAGACGCAGGTTAAGGAAGATCATCTCAGTTACATTTATTTATTCCTATTTTAATATGTTTATTTTATTGTATATAAGTGATATTTGCAAAACTAAATATTGATTAAATGGGTACCATTTAGTCATCTCAAAACTGAGCAAAATCTAAAATGCAACTGATTAGGCAGGCAAGAGCATGAAACTCGCCCGTTACCCACGGTGTTATACACTGTTGACTAACATCATTCAGTTTTAATTAAAAATCCATATATAAATCAGCTAAATTGTTGTATTCTGAATCGGAACCATTTTGGCATCTTACATTTTTAAAACAATAATAATAACAATAATATTAACATTAGAATCATTGTTATTAGTAATACCAATGACCAATGGGTCTGTTCATTAAATGAAGTAAATAAACGGTTTGCCACAACGTTGTATTATATTTGCTTCTGATGAATGATTACTTACAATGGTACGTTTATTATTTTGATACATATCTTGTTTATGTTAAATGTCGAAATAGAAAAAGCATGTTTATCAACGCCATTTAATAGATGTGAATACTTTTATATAATGAGGTACTAGTAGATGCATAATTTATAATTAGCTGAACTAGAAATTAATTCTAATAAAATAACAAACCTATAAAAATTAATTAAAAAATCGTTTAGTTCTTTGAAAATTACTTTTGCTGCACTATAAATGTAAATTAGGAATATTACTTTTAAATTTTAATACTTACGTTTAGTAGTTAATACATTGTAATAAATTTAAAATCATTCATCTAAAAATACGTAACATTATTGCACAATCAAAGCCTTTGAAGAAAGAAAATCTATATTTACTGCACAATTTGACTTCGTTCGATTTCCTATACGATTTGATAGTTTTACTTATTCAGAACAAGCAGTGTAATAAAAACTGAAAATGATTTGGTTTCAGAGTATCAATTCAGCATCAAGTAAAAAAATCCATTTGAGAGGTTATTGTTTTCAGATAAGTTCATTCTAATGTCTTTATCTGAATTTCCATCCAACTTATTATTTTACTCTTACAGATTCGAGTGCTTGTGAGTCGAGTTAAAATTGGCCCAACTACAGTACGACTAAACAATTTTTTCGAACATAAATTACAATTCCCCACATCTTTCACTTTGTAATAAAATAAGTCTCGAATTAAAAAAGTGGCCATAAAACATATAAACTATCATCTAATAGAGGAAACAGACATTATTATGTAGTTATTATAATAATAAATCTCGAGTTCTACAGCTAAAAGAGAATAATGTGCTTCGCAAAACATTTGACCTTCCCCTTCACGTTATCCCGTCTTATGTGTGGAGCTTTATCCGAACTTTCTTGAAATCGGTCATAAATTTAACGCACCCCAAATCTTACTCAGATTTTTAAGTATATTTGTAAGGCAACAACTCTATTTCCAGAGACAAAATATTATTGAAAAAGGTCGATTTTTAAAATTAAAGAATCTCTAGTTTTATGCGGAATATGCATTTCTCAAATTTAGCTTCTTTCTCCGTTATGACTATGACTTAATAAATATATCCTATTTCCCAGAATTCATTGGAGTAATTTACTTCGGGTTTTAATTTTCATTTTCTGAGAGCGCTTTCTTCTCACTCGCGATGATTGTTAATTAATTAATAAGTTAAAAGTGGAAGGGTTGCTGTTCTTTACGGTTAGTCGGTGCAATTTGCTAACATTATTAAGAGAAACGAAGCCGGGCCCTCGCAAATATGTCCGAGATTCCAGCGCACTTTATGGTTTTCGCCTTGATTTCATTACGACTTTTCCGTGCAGATTCAACTGCACTCTACTTTTCAAATACTAATTATTTCTCAATTTGAGTGCATGCCATTTTGAATTTTAAAACTTGTTAAAGGATTACTAGGCTTTTGATATAAATGTTTTGAATTAAATTTTATTTTATTATAGCACGTTTTTGTAGTTAGATTTAAAAGCACGATTTTCTATGTTCAAGCATTCAATAAAGCTTTTCATGTCACTTAAAAGCCCAGATCTAATTCAAAATTTTTCTGTTTAATCGTAATTAAAGTTATGACAGCACAAATAAAGCGGTAATTTCAAAGTTAATTCCATTTAAAATCAGTATTATTCATATATGTAAAAGAAAATTGTGCTTGAAACTGAAAATTGTTTAAGATCATCCGAGAATTTTATTGCAGTCGTACACGTTTGCTTTAAAACTTTTAATTGAACCGATTGTTAACAATGCTTATGTGGCGTACAGTTTAATTTGCTTTAATCTATTTTTGTTTTACTTGGAAACAATTAATTGTTGGCAAATAATTAATTAAATAAAAAATCTCATGTAACAAATTGCAAATTTTGAAAACAGAAAAGTGGAAGGTCGGTAATTGTTTTAAGTAAATATTAATATGTAGGTATAGTGACAGATTTTTTAAATGTCAAGTTTATGTATAATGAGCTTTTTGATTCGTTAATTTTGCGATAATGCATGTAAACAAAATTAAATACTAAATTGTAAAAAATTCTACTCCTGTATCGTAAATCATTTATTAGAATTTTACAATCTGTACCCTAATGAAGCTCATCACGATACGAATTTTTATTACGATACAGATTTATAACCAATAGAGTTGCGAGGTTACATAAATATCAAATGTTTCATAAGTAAGATACAAATTCAGAACCAATAGAAGTGCACGTTTGGTTATTGCACTTATCGACTAGTGCTATGGCTGGCTGAATTTGACAATTGTAACTAGTAGTATTCTATCATAAAATAAGTGTTATTTATTTACGAGAAGTCAGAGGACAGAAAAGAATGCATTGTAATTTACTGCCACTTATTTATGATACAAGTGTGTGAAGTTAGGTTTTTCTGCATGAGTGTGTGAAACAAGGATTACATAAAAACCAAAATGCATCCTATAATATTTTATTTATGATGGAACTAAAATGTACTACTGAAAATAGATACTAAAACAGACGAACGCATTCGATTTCAGTTTTTTAATCTTGAATCTTGCGCTTTGATTGGGTTGCCTAGCATCGTTGTCACAAAGTCGTGTAATAATGATTTA
Organism: Abscondita cerata; assembly: GCA_030710515.1. NCBI lineage: Eukaryota > Metazoa > Arthropoda > Insecta > Coleoptera > Lampyridae > Abscondita > Abscondita cerata. The sequence goes on along the minus strand of JALBCR010003597.1, from coordinate 80,071 downwards.
AGTTACATTGCACTAAGCCACACAAATTAACCTTTTACGCACAATTTATTTAAAGAAGTATTTTTCCTTATTAAAATTATGTGGAGATAGAGGAATATTAAAAGACGATTAAATAGAAAACGAAGTCCAACAAATTTGTGTGAGAAATAGTGAGGAGAGTCAAAGGCGATCGTGTGAAAAGTTGTCAGTTTGATAAAAATGTCAAATTATAATAAGGTAGTTGTCCAGCTTGTGTCGGGGAAGTTGCAGCGTACAGCATTTAGTGAAGTTGGCGTACAGCGTACAAAAAATTACCGCGCAGTGAAGTTGGCGTACAGCGTACAGTTTAGCGTACAACCGTACAATCTTCAGAAAACACATAAAAATCATAATCTTGCATTACCCCAGCTGTACGCCAACTTCCCCGCCAGCGTACAGCAAAATTATTTCATTTCTCTTTTGTACGCCAACTTCCCCATTAGAGTACAAATGGAATATTCTTCAATTTTTTGTGTACGCCAACTTCCCCATCAGCTTACAAACGGAATATTCTTCATTTTCTTCTGTACGCCAACTCCCCGCCAGCGTACAAATGGAATATTCTTCAATTTCTTCTGAACGTCAACTTCCCCGCTAACGTACAAATGGAATATTCTTCAATTTTTTCTGTACGCCAACTTCCCCATTAGCTTACAAACGGAATATTTCTTCATTTTCTTCTGTACGCCAACTTCCCCATCAGCTTACAAACGGAATATTCTTCTATTTCTTCTGTACGCTAACTTCCCCGTCAGCGTACAAATGGAATATTCTTCAATTTCTTCTGAACGTCAACTTCCCCGCCAACGTACAAATGGAATATTCTTCAATTTCTTCTGTACGCCAACTTCCCTATTAGCATACAAACGGAATATTCTTCATTTTCTTCTGTACGCCAACTTCCCCGCCAACGTACAAATGGAATATTCTTCAATTTCTTCTGTACGCCAACTTCCCTATTAGCATACAAACGGAATATTCTTCATTCCCCATTAGAGTACAAATCGTATATTCTTCAATTTTTTCTGCACGCCAACTTCCCCATCAGCGAACAAACGAAATATTCTTTATTTTCTTCTGTACGCCAACTTCCCGTCAGCGTACAAATGGAATATTCTTCAATTTCTTCTGAACGTCAACTTCCCCGCTAACGTACAAATCGAATATTCTTCAATTTCTTCTGTACGCCAACTTCCCTATTAGCATACAAACGGAATATTCCTCAATTTCTTCTGTACGCCAACTTCCCCGCCAACGTACAAATGGAATATTCTTCAATTTCTTCTGCACGCCAACTTCCCCATCAGCGTACAAACGAAATATTCTTTATTTTCTTCTGTACGCCAACTTCCCGTCAGCGTACAAATGGAATATTCTTCAATTTCTTCTGAACGTCAACTTCCCCGCTAACGTACAAATCGAATATTCTTCAATTTCTTCTGTACGCCAACTTCCCTATTAGCATACAAACGGAATATCTTTTTCTTCTGTACGCCAACTTCCCGCCAACGTACAAATGGAATATTCTTCAATTTCTTCTGTACACCAACTTCCCTATTAGCATACAAACGGAATATTCTTTATTCCCATTAGAGTACAAATCGTATATTCTTCAATTTTTCTGCACGCCAACTTCCCCTGTCAGCGTACAAACGAAATATTCATTATTTCTTCCATTTTTTCTGTACGCTCAATGTAATTTACCAGTACAATGCCAAAAGTTAAAATAAAGCGATTAACAAAAATGATAAAAACTTCATTTTTCCAAAGAACTAATGTGTCCGAATCGAAATTCCTTCATATTTAGGCAACCTTTCTAAGCTTTTAAAATTTGAGCACAGCTTTACTTAAAAGTAGAAAGTAGTCAAGATGTTTTAAGACCAGGGCTCTTCTAAGTCCTCCCAAACCTTTTCAAATGTGACATTTGTGAAAATTCTTTCCAAGAAAACCAATACTTTACAATCACCTTAAGGTTGTTCGCGTGGAAAGAAAGTTCCAGTGCGACAGCGGCAACTGTAACTTAAAATTCAAGCAGCTCAATTACCAAAAGAAACCTTCAGGTTCTATGCAAAGGTTTTAGGTGAAAAAAGTCGGACCTACAGGGTCAGCACCAGAATTTTACTACAGCTATGCATACCCAAAATTAAGAAAAAATATTCCATTTGTACGCTGGCGGGGAAGTTGGCGTACAGAAGAAAATAAAAATATCCCGTTTGTACGCTGATGGGAAGTTGGCGTACAGAAGAAGATGAAGAATATTCCGTTTGTACGCTGGCAGAAAAGTTGGCGTTCAGAAGAGAAATAAAATAATGTTACTGTATGCTGGCGGGAAGTTGGCGTACAGCTGGGGTAATGCAAGATTATGATTTTTATGTGTTTTACGCTGTACGCTAACTTCATTGTACGCTGTACGCCAACTTCACAGCGCGGTAAATTTTTGTACGCTGTACGCCAACTTCACTAAACTGCTGTACGCCAACTTTCCCGACATGTGTCCGATCTAATAACATATTTCCGTTAATTAAAAAGATATAAATTTGAAATCTAATTTACACCTAAAGTTCTTTACACTGAGTCTAATATTAATATTTGGTCACATCATATTAACCGGAAGTAGACCCTAACTTTTTTATTTAAAATGGCACCCGGTATATATTCCTCAAAATTTGAATTCTACGCAAAAATCCCTTTCCATGAAGTATCACAATTTGTATTTTTGACTTAAGAACAGAAACGAAATCAAATTTTAATTGTTTTAAAACTAAATCAATCAACCAAAGAAAACTAAAGCAGGCTTTGAAAATAGTGTAAAGAACTTCAGGTGCAAATTTGATGCCCAAAATTTCAAATTTATATATTTTAATTAACGGAGATATACCATTCGAATAATATGACCGAGACACCCGGTATGTTGTTAATAGAAATCATAATGTCAAAATAGAATTTTTTTTCAAATTTCTAAACCAATTTAGTCAAATCTTCTTCGTTTTTGGTATCATTTAATAAGTTATCTTAAAAGTATCTGCTACTCTCTACGTAAATCGTATCGATAGTGTATTGTTTTATTGTCGGTTGTCAATTAAACATTGCAAATTTTATTTTACAGATTGTTCAACAAACGGCTCAAAAAATTGCCAAGCTTTTAATTGTTAAGCAGCTTAAAAGTGCACTACTTTTAAACTGTAAACTTATTTTTCTACACCTATTTAATTATATTGCAATTATTAGCATTTTTTGTGAAAAATAGTACCTATAATTCACTACAGTAGATTATGTATTCATGATTCACCGTTTCCGGCCAATCACAAAAAAATTACTTATGCCGTTGATCCAATGATATATTTTAAATCGCCCGCGATCAAGTTTTCTGCGGCTAACAAATTGCGTCGTTACTGACGCCATATTGCTTGTTTACGGTTTTCAATGTTCAATTTCGTTGAAATAGGTACAGATTAATAATTAATGTTCTCTCTAATTTATGTTAAAACCGATAAAATTAACGTTAAAATGGAAGTTGGCAGTGATGAAGAAAATGGTACTCCATCGGAAACACTTCAAATGCTTGAAACAACAACCAAAAGTCTTCTACCTGCAAAATTCAAGAAAGCTTACGAATGTGTATACAAATCATTTGTTGAGTGGCGTGATCATTAAAAAACTAGTTTTTTTTCTCCTAGAATGTGATCTTGGCTTACTTTGGGGAGCTATAAGAAAATATAAAGCATCCTCACTATGGATGCAGTACTCAATGTGAAGAGCTACACTTGAAATTTGTCACAACATTAAACTAAATACGCATCGAAAGTTAAGAGCGTTTCTCAAGCGAAAATCCGACGGCTATCAAAAAAAGGCAAAAACCTTCACTCCTGAACAAATAAATAGTTTGCTAAATGATGCCGATGACCAAAAATATCTTGGTACAAAGGTACGTAGAAGTTACATTATCCGTAATGTTACTGATAGATCATTTTCTGATATTTAAGGTGGCACTAATTATGGGTATCGTGGAGCGTAGCTGTAACGAATTAAAAAAATGAATATTGGGGATCTTCAAGATCTTACATCAGCAATATTAGTGAATGTGCCCAATACAAAAACCAAAATAGTTCGCTTTACAATAACAGGCAATTTCTACGAAATTGTGAAAATACATTTTTTGCGTCCGCCGCGTATTCAACGCTCTTCCTTTTCTCAAATTATCAAAAGCGAAAGTGCACTAGTCAGAAAATTGGCATCAATAAGTTTTCAGCTATGGGGTAACAAATTGCCACGTTTTTAAATCATCCTAATCCAGAACTGTACACAGGACACTCTTTTCAGCAACCTTACTTGTGGATGCAGGAGGTGACATCACGGCCCTAACAAGACATGGGGTATGGAAATCAATTGCAGTATGAGAAGGATACCTTGATAACTTTATGAAAATGAAACGGACACTTGTCAAAAGATTTTACAATCGGTAGGTACAAAGTAACTAAAACTAATAGTCAGAATTTAACAATGGATATTACCACTCTATCTTTAAGTATTGTTAACTGCACAAATTTCACTGTATATATCCACCCTAGTAATCCACTTAATGAAAAATAAAATAAATTATATTGTAGTATGTAGAGTTCCATTAAATTATCAAATTTGAGTCTAATTTATTTGTTTTTTAGGTGTAGAAAAGTATAGTATTACACTGGCGATTATTCACAAAGAATAATGGCCATCATAATCATATACTAAACCTATGTTTGGGTTTTCAAATACGATGGCTGTAAAAATATGTCGTTCTGTTCGTTTGAATAAATTAAACAATGTTATTTGATGTGAAATAATAACATCTTCCTGAACTTTCATTGTTTTTATTTTTAAATAATGTAACGGTTGTTAATCAATCAATATATCGCACTAAGTTCGTGGAGGATAAAGTATTTATAGTAGTTAGATCAGCAGCGTCCGTTTCGTCGTAGATTGGGGGTTCCTTAAAGAATTTTATAAAATAAAACCTGTCTAACAAGGCGACACCTGCTGGATAAAGAAAGGAAATAAAACCGACCAACAGGAGATCAACAGGTTTTACTTGCTAAAATCGAACACAAACCAGAGAGAGAAAGACAGACAATTCAATACAACAAATAAATCTTAAAGTACTAGGAGAATGTAACAGAAATAACAGAAACTGTCGCATATAGTTACGTGCGTTAGCAGCAGCCCGCTTAACAATAAATCAGGCTCTTAATTAATGTATCGGATTTTAGGTAAGCGAGTTAAAGTTATCATTCCAATTGAGAATTGGCTACTAAGAAGGCTCTGCGTACACATATCACTTACACACGGCGAGTTAAACTAAACTTAAACTAGGATTAAAGGGCAGAGTACCTCCCGCAAACCCAAAAGGCCATTTGTGTCCGCGTCAACCGCTTTAAGTAAAGCGCCCGAGCCCGTATTGAGCTGATTAAAACAAACGTTTGGTTGTGGAGTTTACACCAAATAAAAATTTACTTAAATATTAGAGATCAAGCCGTTCTATGTCATACGTACTTAAGCTTAACGCATTATCATTGGATAAGTTGCTTAAATACTAAAACTTAGCTGTAATCGGTAAGATGTAGTTCCGAGAATAAAGGTGTTCTGCTAGCGACGGTATCGACAGTTCGGGAAGTTAGATAGTCCCAGGATTCCTCTTAGGGAGGTGTGAGAGAAGAACAGAAGGCGAATAGCTCCTCGAAGAAGTTATGAAGCATATCCAACCCTTGTAGAAGTAGTATCCACCGGTTGTCTGCAGCTTAGTTAATGCGAAACCGTGGTGTTGAATTTAATTGATAGGGAAGCTTCTTAATCAACCACTCCAGCACCTCAAGAGTTATCCAAGTATAACACACAACGAGAACATAAAATCAACGCATCAGCTAAAAGCATACATAGCAATTAGAATTAATACAACCAGGAAAAAAAAAAAAACAAAATAATGTACTCACGGCAAATTTAGCCGGATTTAAACTTAAACACCAATTTGAATTGAAAATCTTGAATCACACATTGTCTGCTGCTCGTCCAAGAAATGTAGTCGGATTTTATTTTCCACCTATTGAAAATTAGCAAACTGCGCGCCAAATACGACTTTCGTCGTAACATATTACTCGCGACACGTTTTTAGACGGCTCTCTACATACGTCCTACATTCGAAAAATAAAACCGTAATTAATGAATATACACAACGTTTCAATTGCTGTACTATCTGCAATCGTCATCAGGTGAATACTAACAAACTTAGAAACTCGATCATTGGTTTTCACTGGATGGGTGTTGTTGTTGATGAATGCTGCTTTTTTAAATTTTCTTTGTACCAATGTTCCTCTCTTCAGAACACATTTCATTCGATGTTGGTTATCCCAGGAATGTTGCTTAATGCCGGATTTAGATTTTTTTCTTCTCTGTGTGTGTCCGGTGTTCTATCAGTCTGGCGTACATGTTTCGCCTACGTATGACTGGTCACATTCACATGGAACTTAAGAGATGCAGTTTTAGAATCTCGACTTGTTTGTAGTTTCGTGTTGGAAATCATACTTTTAATGGTGATTAAAAATCTGAACACCGTATTTAAGTTGTAATTTTTCCCTATTCTGATAGTGACGTATGGGATGCTGAGCAGTGAATTGGGTAGTTCTTCTTTTTCTGGTTGTTGTTTTATGTTCAATTAGTGTTTTTGTAGAATCTCTCTTACTATTTTTTTTGAGTAACTATTTAGTTTTCCATCCCTTCTGAAGTTTTTGATTTCTTCCTGTAGCCCTTTCTGCAATCTGTACGCTCTATCGATTAGAGATTTTACTACTCCTCTTTTTGTTGTTGTGGAATGGTTGGATGCAAAATTAAGATATCGATCGGTGTGTGTCGGTTTCCTGTAAACAGTTGTCTCCATAATTCCCTTGTTCTTCTTTACATGGACGTCTAAGAAAGGAAATGAGTCCCCTTTTCCTATTCCATCGTAAATTTGATGGATGGTTTAATGTTGTTTAGATAATGTAGAAAAAGATCTAGTTGTAATCGACTCTGGCTTCAAATTATGAAGGTTCGTCTCATATCTTGGGTTTGAATTTAATTTCTATTATCTGGAGATTCAAACCAGTCATCTAGATGTTAAAAACGACTGGTGATAGAGATGAACCCAGTGGAAGCCCTTTATCTTGAACAAAGAGAAAGACAGATTCGTCGCCGATTACTTGCCGAAAAGTAGAGAAGAACTGACGGAGTACTTCTACAAACGTTTTAAAAAAATATATAATATAAAATAAAGTAAAACTAAAGCAATGGTTTGCGGTAAACAAATCAAACAATGTGGCAACATCATAATAAACAGTGAAACTATAACAGAAATTAATTAGTTTCTATATTTAAGAAGCATTATTTTAAAAGATGGCCGAAACAACAGGGAAATAAAAACAGCATAAATCAATCAAAAGAGCTTTCACAATAAAAACAACTTCTAATAGTAAACAACATATCACTCAAACAAAAGAAAGTTTTCCTTAAAACATACGTTTGAACTATCGAACAATACGGATGTGAAACATGGGCAGTCGAAAAACCAGATAAAGAAGAAATGGAAGCTTTTGAGATCTGTTTTTTTAGTTTTGGAAATCACCTAGGCACATAAATAGTCATAAGTGTAGGCAAATAAAACAACAAATTGGCCCGAATCTGACATTTGAAATAACAAGCTAAAAATTGGTAAAAATATTACGGATAATAGGGAGATTTTTGGTCACCTAAAATAGCAGTTTCAGCTGTTATCGTTGTTTGTGCGCATGCGCTGTAAGAAAAATAAAGCCCTCAATTTGAGTTTGGCCCACACGATGAGACCTATATATTTAGAAAGTACGAATATGCAAGAATTTTTGAAAAAAAGTTGCGGAACATGGTGAAAAAATTATTTTATAAAAATATTTTTCATTAATTTTCAATAAAAGCCGCCGTGCACAGTCGGGGGTTAGGTTTTGCCGTGCACAATTTGTTCAAGAAAGGCCCGTCACTCGCTTCTATTTAATTTGGGATGGGTTGCATCGCCGTGCACAGTTGTTAGGTTAGGTTAAGTTAGGTTATATTGAAACTGGAAACAACCCCTCAAATTAGTCATTGTTTTCAATTAATCAAAATGTGTGACAGTGCAATTCCTTCTACTTCTTCTTCTGTTGTTGTGCCATTGAATTTCAAGCCAAAATGGAATCAAAAAGGTTCATCGAGTTAACTGAAACACGGAATCCGGCAGTAAGTTATGCAATTAGAAGTCATTTATTGCCCATGTTTAAAAATTGCCGTAATTGCAAGAAACTAATGACTGTATCCGCAACTTTTTTTCAAAAATCTTGTGTATTCGTGCTCCTCAGGTCATGGACTTTCTAAATATATAGGTCTTATCGTGTGGGCCAACTCTGAATGTAAACAAAGGTTCGTTTCCCCTACAGACGCTATTTTTATAAAAAGCGTTGAAATGCTCTTATACGTAATGCGCTGTCAAATTACTTGTAAACCGTCTAGTCACAAAAATTAGTTTAGGGTAAAAATTATATCGAAAAAGTGTAATAACAGACAGTTCTGTTAAACGCTGTCTAAAACATCTAATGCTCGGACGGCATACCTACATACACTGAGGATGAAGACGTGGTGGATGTTCAAGACCAGGGCATACTAAAGGGTTTCAAAAGCTTTGTGATTTTGTTGAGATCAATAAAGAATGCCAGCACACACTCTAGAACTTATGACTGTATGACAAACATCTGTCCTGAAAAGGAACCTTATAGTGAAAATCTTCTAAAGAGAAAACTACAGAATTTTACCGAGCAAATTGGAAAGAGTAAGGACGCCTGCTTCACAGGGAAAGCTAATCAAGTTATTAATGAAACAGAAGGAAACAAAAAAAAACATAAGAATTGTGGAAACCGCGGCGAGAATCATCCGCCAAGAATTGCGGTCCCAAGTTTACGACTGCTCTATCATTTGAAATCATGATTTTATCCCGATCGCTCTATAACGTTTTCTGAAAACTGTTCTTCAAACTCGGAAATCATTCGATGAAGACACCGTTGCAAAAAGAAAACTCACAAGAATCAGATGTTCGATACTTGCTGTGGCCCTCGTTTGTCCTTTGCAACTTTGAATAGAAATCACCCTGAGTCAACAGACTGTCGAGTTCCAGTGATACCACGAAACAAGCTATCTAATGTCTTAATAATGTAGTTTTAGTTCTGCCCTTATAACTGTATTTCACAACTTCTGTTTTCGTTTATAGCATTTAAATAAACATTATTCTTTTTAGATCACCAAAATTGTTCTGTAGTTTTTAATTTTAGTATTTTGGAAAGATGCCGCAGTCCAAATAAAGTACCTACTTTTGGCGCAAAACGAACATAATCTGATAATCGGTTCAGACGCTATGCTTAAAACACGACAAGTCCAAGAATGCGGAATTTTTAAAAACTGTAGATTTTCCCCAAGATAGATTTTTGAAAATTTTGGGATATCAATCAAAACACTATACATAACATTTTCACCAAAAATTTATCTTGATATTTGAAATTTCCGGTCAATATCTAATTATCTTGCACTAATAAAAGAACAAACGCAACAATCCTTTAGGACGCCTCCGCCTGCAATACATTAGACATATAATAGAAGACATCGTATATTAGAATTACTCTATTGTACTAATACCTATATAACTATATAATAAAACTCAAAGAACCTAAACCTTTATTTTTTATTTTGAAAGTGCTAAAGGACAGCAAAAGTAAATTAACAACACAAATACTCCATCCTCAAACTTTATGATTCTCTATCATTTTTTAAACATTACATTAAACATTATTTCACAGTACCACATAAAACATAGTTATTCTTTTTGAGTAACTCATAGTACATAAATACTTGAAATTTATAATCGATGCCTAATACATTTGTTCTTCTATTATAAAACTTACATGCAAGCAGATGACAACTGGAAGGACAATGATTTGCCTAATTATTTAAGAGAAAACATATGTAATAATTTTTGCAACGTACTAAAAATTCCACCAAAAAAGGTATCTGGTAATTCCAGTCAGTGACTATATATCCTAGACTTTCATCTTCTTTAATTGGGGACCAATACCGATAGATGTCGTGCATGTTTACAGAATCTTTGTTATACAGGGTGTCCAGAAACTCTCCTGACAAACGAAGACCGGAGATTCCTCAGATAATTTTAAAACAATTTAACCCAATTCACCTAGTTCGAAAATGCTTCCTAAGGGAGCTAGAGCTCTTTGAAGATGGCGCCTTGTAAATAGTTTTTTTTAAATACCTCCAAAACGCTTCTACTTAGAAAAGCAAAAACTAGTATGCTTGTTTAGCCTTCAGAGATGAATCGATTCCATCAATTGCAAATTTATAGTACCGGTCATAGGCGTCCGTTTTGGGTAGGTCAACGGTTAGTTTAACGCATAACTTTTTGTCTTTAACTTTTAAGCATTTGTGACACTAGATTATTAAATTTTCAGGTATTCTAGTACTAAAAGGTACTCTTACTTTAAGTCATTAGGATACACCGTTTTCTAGAAAAATGGATTTCAAATTTTTTTGTTTTTTCGTCATTAAAGTTCAGTTTATAGTATTTTTTGCACTAGTTGGCTCTGAACTGCCAACAAAAGTAAAATCTACGTTTTTCATTGTCAAATTGTTGTCAGTGCGCAAAGTTTATCTTTTAATTTTTACTTTGTGACATTCAAACACAACGATTTCAATTTTTTTAAAATGGATTTACTAATGAGGAATACGCCGCTATGCATTTAGTTTATGGCGAAATGAGGTGTAACGCTCGAGCAGCGCAACGTAGATACGCTGAAAAATTTCCCAATAGTGAGCATCCCACTCACTCAACATTTACAGCTCTACATCAACGAATAAGAGAAACAGGTTCAGTGGTCCCAAAAATAATGAAACAGGGAGACATAATGATGTAACAGCAGAACATGAAGATGTTATTTTAATGGAAGTTGATGAAAATCCAAAAATTAGCGTTCGAAGACTATCTGCCATGTACCCACAATTTCAAAATCTTCCGTAGGAAATATCTTACAGAAAGAAAATTTATATCCTTTTCATTTTACAAAGGTGCAAGCACTGCTAGAAGGAGATTTTCCTGCTCGTGTAGAATTCACTAGATGGTTACAAAATCAGAAAAATCAAGATGGGTACATTTTGTTTGGTGACAAAGCTACATTTACAAAAAATGGAATTTTTAATGTACATAATGCACATTATTATTTGTACGTTGGTGACAATCCCCACGTTGTTCAAGAATTTAAGCATCAGCATAGGTTTAGCATAAACCTCTGGATAGGAGTAGTTGACGATTATCTTGTATTACTTGCTCGTTTAAATGGTGCTGATTATTTACATTTCCTGCAAAATATTTTACCTGATTTGTTAGATGAGGTGCATTTAAATATTCGGCAAAACTTATGGTTTCTACACGACGGCTGTCCGGCCCACTTTAGCAGGAATGTACGGGACTTTCTAGATAATAACTACGAAGACCATTGGATTGGAAGAGGAGGTCCAGTTGCTTGGCCAGCAAGGTCGCCGGATTTGAATCCTTGCGATTATTGTGTTTGGGGATACATAAAAGCATTTGTTTATTCCGTTCCGATACAAAATCGTGCACAGCTCTGGCGAAGGATACAAGATGCTTGCAACGAATTTAGAAATAACTTTGGAGTTTTGCAAGAATTCGGCTTCTCTAAGCAAAAGGGTAAATTTATGCATAGAGACTAATGGTCATCACATCGAACATCTTTTGTAACTATCTACCTTTGATACATTTTTTGTTACTTTCGGTCCATTGTAATAAATACTTTGTTTTTAAAAATATTTAACTCAAACTTTTTAACTTTAATGACGAAAAAACGAAAAATTTTCAAATCCATTTTTCTAGAAAACGGTGTATCCTAATGACTTAAAGTAAGAGTACTTTTAGTACTAGAATACCTGAAAATTTATTAATCTAGTGTCACAAATGCTTAAAAGTTAAAGACAAAAAGTTATGCGTTAAAATAACCGTTGACCTACCCAAAACGGACGCCTATGACCGGTACTAGAAATTTGCAATTGATGGAATCGATTCATCTCTGAAGGCTAAACAAGCACCAGTTTTTGCTTTTCTAAGTAGAAGCGTTCTGGAGGTATTGAAAAACAAAACTTTTTACAAGACGCCATCTTCAAAGAGCTCTAGCTCCCTTAGGAAGCATTTTCGGACTAGGTGAATTGGGTTAAATTGTCTTAAAATTATCTGATGAATTTCCGGTCTTTGTTTGTCAGGAGAGTTTCTGGACACCCTGTATATTACAATAATTAAACACACTAATAAACGAATTAAAATGATTTGTTTAATAAATTTCAATGTTTATTAAATGCTTTATGGTTACGCCACTATAAGTGGCGATGCGACTCTATTAGTACCACGACATCTATCGGTATTGGTCTCCAATTAAAGCGGTTAAAAGTCTAGGATATTTAGTCACTGCTCCAGTCAATAGAGCAAATAATAAGTAAATTTTTGACAAAAATAATAGTAGAATACCGCCTGCGCCATGTAATTGTAAATAGTGTAAAGTACCTTATATTCATGTTTTATACCAAAAATGAATTGTCATTATATAGTTAATTAACATTTAAATGCAAAGAAACGTGTTTTTCTCAACTTCTTTTTCCTGAGTGAAAAGTGATGAACTAATGTTAGTGGTGTAAAAAAAAGTTATAAAAGATAAAAATACGAATAAAATGAGTACCGATTGGACTCGATCAGGTAATAACTTTCGTAGAAAAATCGGAAAAAGTAAAATATTTAAGTTTTTCTATTAAAATTTGTAGATCCGTCATACGTACTTAGTGTGTGCAAAACCCTGCAACTGCCGGGCAATTAATTTACGCACAATTGCCATATAAATTTTTAAAGCAATATATTCAATCGAGGCTGAATGCTCGTGTGATCATCCGATTGTCAGATATAAAAAAAAAAAATTGTGAAGTTGAAATAGAAAGGACCTCCGATGAATATTTTGTGTGGCGAATCAGACACAACTGTGCTGATTACACCACCTGGTACTGACAGAGCTGTTTCTGACATGTCTGGCATAGGCTGATAATTGTGTGGTCTTCTGATTTTTTAAACTCTGACCTTTAAAGTTAATGACATCAAATGCCACAGCCTGAGTAGTTTCATCAATAGAACGAAATTTTAAACAAGCAAAATTTTTATCTAAATTGATTTGACAAGCTAAAACGGGATTTCCAGCGCCTTGTGCCAAACCACTTAGGTGCATTTGTTGATTGAAAAACTCCATCATTTCTTCTCCAGTCACAACGAAAGGTATGTTTCCAACGTATAACCGACGAGCTTGCCGCGTTATGGTGGAGCCGACAACGGGCACTGCAGCTTGTGGCGTATCAGCGACAATGTTGGCATGTATCTGACCGGCCGCTTGCATGGCTTTATACTGAATAGCAGCAATGTGCTCGAAACCTGGGGAGGTACATCCCAATACAGTGAAGCTTACGACGACGCGAATAACTTTTGTGACGAGAATTTGAGCGACTTCTCCTCCTGTGCGTTCACGGCTACGAGATCGTAAACGACATCTGTGTTCTCTGGAGCGGATCTTCTCCTACGTTCACGTTCGCTCGAACGCCGATCTTTATCTTTGTTTCTTCACCCATTACAACACGGTAAAATTGACGAAATACTGATTTACTTTAGTTTAAAAATAAATAGGAGGAAGTTAAGTGAAGCGTAATCGAAAAAACCAACATGGAGTAAGTTAACAGCTGCTTTCATTTAAAAATTTACAACTTTAAAATTAATTTAATGTTATGTACACTCATGAAATTTAAAACTTGGACACCACAATTTCTGTAAACAAAAGTTTGCACATTGTGAAGCAGGCTTAAGGGTATCATTTACAATTCTAACAGCAGGTAGTCTCAGCAGGGGTTATCTTATAGAAGGACTGTAGAATGAATCATTACACTAAGCACGTTTTAGAAAATAGGTAATTTACGTTGCTTACTTAATTTTTCTTTAAAGAATATATTTGAAGGTATCGCTAATTAAACACCATAGCTCGATTAATTATCGAATCAAAATTTTGTTTAGGAAATGTTTACAAAATAAAATTAGAAATAATTTTGATTTAAAAACGTCTACAAGCAATAACTTTTAAATTAAATCAAAAAACTAAACATGGTTATTTGGGTTGACTGATTATTACTTATTTTTAAATAAATCTAACCTACTAATTATTGTAAGTTATTAAAAAAAATCATTAAACTCTCTATTCATAATATTTAGTCCTTACAAAATGTATATTTTATGACGTTTCTGTAGTTAATATAAAAGTGAAAAAATAAAAACTAAGGCAATTCTTATTGTCAACGTATATATTTAGTTTTTGACAAGAATTTATTACATAATTATAATTAAGATACCAAGTTATAGTTTAAAATTAAATGAAAACTTTTTTTTAAATAAAGGTATTACTATATAAATAAATATAAGAAATCAATAATGGGTGTGACCTCCATTATTATTGATACATTCTTGGAGGCGTCTGCTCATTGACGCTATCAAGGTATCAATATAATTAATATTAATCGTTTCCCATGCGGTATCAATGGCTGCAATTAGTGCATTACGGTTTACTGGTATAAAATTTGGCCCTTGTTGTCTTCGGATAACAGCAAGTATTCGAGCCCAAACATTTTCGATAATGTTAAAATCTGGGCTTTTTGCTGGCCAAGGTAACAGCTCCAAACTAATTAGTAGGTTAGATTTATTTAATAATAAGTAATAATCAGTCAACCCAAATAATAATGTTTAGTTTTTTGATTTAATTTAAAAGTTATTGCTTGTAGACGTTTTTTAAATCAAAATTATTTCTAATTTTATTTTGTAAACATTTCCTAAACAAAATTTTGATTCGATAATTAATCGAGCTATGGTGTTTAATTAGCGATACCTTCAAATATATTCTTTAAAGAAAAAAATTAAGTAAGCAACGTAAATTACCTATTTTCTAAAACGTGCTTAGTGTAATGATTCATTCTACAGTCCTTCTATAAGATAACCCCTGCTGAGACTACCTGCTGTTAGAATTGTAAATGATACCCTTAAGCCCGCTTCACAATGTGCAAACTTTTGTTTACAGAAATTGTGGTGTCCAAGTTTTAAATTTCATGAATGTACTACTAAAATAATGCTTTGTAAACCATGCGTTAGGGTCCACTTACTTTATGAATTTCCTTATATTAGGAAATCATGCATAATGCATGAAAATGAAAAGCAATTAATATAATTGCGAAATGTTAAATATTAATATAATATGTATTACGACTTACGGCTGTAAGAAAATTTTTTTCATCTGTAGCTTAAAATTATAATCTGTTCTTAATTCGTTGTTTAATTTTCACCAAAAATATTATAGAACTTAATGTTCCAATTTCAATGTAATTGAATTTACCACATTACACATACTTCAAATAAGTAGTCTTACGTAGACAACCCTAAATAGAAAATGTCTCCTAAGTAATGTAACAACGGGTTGTCTAACGGATATTCCAAAATAATAAAGAGGTTTATCAAAACTGACAAACAAAATGCACTACAAGAAAAAAATCAATAACAATATGTATGGATTGGACAGAACATGGTACAATAAACTGAATATTATGATTTTAAATTGTTAAAATCGTCAGTTTCTGTTTTCTTAAACTTGTGCATTGTAACACCAAAATCAAGAGTCAAATAATTTCAAACAAAGTAATTTATTTCGGCGTATATTTTTATTCTTCCTTTCGGTTTTCCGCCGAGGTTCTAGAAGAGGAAGCCTTAACTCTTAGGTTTTTGTTTTTGTGCAGCATGGGGATTTAAAGTTGACAAAAATTGAAAAGCGTTGTAAAATATTAAGTATTGTAGAGAACTCAAATGTGGTACCTTAAAAGTTCCTACATTCAACAACCCTTCCTTCTGCTGGTTTTACGTTTCGTACTAATAAATTAGATTTAGCATTGTGCGTTAAACGGGACGTTTTTACATAGCCACCCTCGTTTCTCAGACGTGGTTTGTTGTGTTTTTTATTCTCTTTGTAATAAGTCATTTTAATTTGTTAGACGTTCAGAAGGTGGTTTAAAGAGAAAAATGTCTGTTTGGAACCGATAAATACACAAAGCTCCATTTTAAACGTTTAATTATCTGAAGTAATGGAAGTCGGCGATTACTTCGATTTACAAATTTAGACTTCAATTATTTCGAGCAAATTGTTTTGCTTCGTTTTTACTAGACAAGTTAGGGATCTTATAGATACCTACATATTTTGTTTGTCGTATTGTGTACGTTCGGACCATTGTTAAATCTAAGCAGTAAAATACATGCGGTAAAATTTATTTGTTTGGAGATTTTAGAAGTTTTGAGAAAGTTTTCGACAGGTTGCTTGTAGGATACCAAATCATGTTATCTCAATAAATCTCTTACCTATAGTGAATGCATTTTATACCTATATCCATTCACTATTCAGAATCTAAACTTCCATTTAACTTTTTCGAATTTTTAACTCATTCCCAGTTTATATTTATATTTGAACAACCGTTCCAGGGTTTATAACTTATATTTTACAGTTCGGCTGAAAGTTATACATTCAGTAGTTGTAATTTCTTATACGGTGCCCTAGATTGCGAGACCATTTTTTCTATTGTGCACCCACACATAAAGGGTTTCGTGGGGTGCTTTTCTTATATACATAGCCGACATTGCAATAGCTAAATTCAAAGGGTACGTACTATACAAATTTACATTTTCATTCCGTAAGACGCATTCCTTGTTTCTATGCTCGGTGCTTTGCAGTTTAGGTTGAACAAAGACGGAGATTTTATGTAAGAGTATGATTACGCGAAACGGTTAGAATTTTTGCAAGTGTAAACCCTCTGATGTCCTAGCGGGGTCATTCATTAATTATAAGAAGGGGTTGCTATGTCGTCCGTAACGCAATTTTGCATTCCAGAATGAGCTATTTTCGTACACGTTGTAAACTGTAATGTTTTCGATTGTTTTAATTTCAAAATTAGCAATTGTTTTATTAATTAGCTAATAAATTTAAAATGAGCAAAGAGAATGTTACCAGCACTCGTATGATTAATATAATTCTGTTTTTTTCCAAAATATATGAAAACTGAAAGTATTCTTATTAATTAAGCATCAAAATAAATCTTTCATAAACATGATGTAACTAGCCTTAAGTAAAACGGTTGTATAAATAAAAAACGAGGCTGGATAGGTCACGAAATTTTCTTTGACATTTGGTATTTTTTTTAACAACTTATAGCCAGCTGATACAAACTTTAGGTTAGAATTCGAGTTGTGTATCGTATGTGTTCTTTACGTTTTAAATTTTGAAAATTCTTCGGCTTTTTAACCAAATCAGATCATTTCGTCAAGAAAAGTTTTCTTGAATTGCCAGAAATTTATAAATTGTGATTTGTTTTAGATTTTGTTGATAATATCTCATGGTATTTACCTACGACCAGCAAATTTTTATGGTGGATTCGTATCATCACAATGACGTTAAGTCGACGGAGTTTGGTAGTACGCTGTCTCTGTATGCAACAAATCTTCAGCAGATCATACGCGAAGAACCGAAAACTTCAATCAGCACTCTCGATTAGGTCAGGTCCAAGAAACGATTTGGATTTGTAACCGCTGCGCTGTACACTGGTTTTTGAATACAATAGATGATAATTCGATAGCACAGACCTTTTTTTTAAGGATAAAGAATACTTTCACCATGACGGATATGTAAATTCACAAAAATCGTGGCATTAGAGCACCGACAACTTTCACACTGTAATTGAGAAGAACCAATAGTTACAAATAATTAGAATGTGGTGTGCCATTAGCAAACGTAGGATTATTTGGTCATATTAACTGTCTATCAGAATTGTCCAATCTAACAAATTAATTTGTAGGAACTGTCAATACTGTTACCATTTTTAAATGAACTCCTCGATGATACATTGACCACTAATTATTTTCAACGAGAATATTATATTATATATTTCAACATAAAATATTTTAGGAACCGTCATTAAGTCATTGACAAGATGCAACTTATTTTACTTAACATGTTAGATTCTTCTTCGAATAGCGAAGAAACTGTCAAGAAGTCAAGAAGAAAATGAGTTAATAATAGTGATATATATTGTTGAAAAATACCCGATCATTTTGACTAAAAGTGAAGTGCCTTTTACTAAGGAAAAAAAGAAAGACCTCTGTTGCACATTGTGAATCAAACAGAATTGCGGGATAAATTGGGGAAAACATTAAATAAAAAATCCATAATGTATTTTTAAAAAAAGACAGACAAAAATGCCACGGACTATAAAAAAATTGTCTTAAGTGCGGTTCAAAAAATAATTGCGACATACTAGAAAGAGGAACTAAAAATGATCCAGTTTTAACAAAAATACCTGATGCCTCAAAAGTAACAGCTTCAGGCATTTCAGATAAAGGTAAGTTTGAGTCAATCTTTGATCACCATATTCTCATACGCAAGTTTTAAAGAACCAACAAAGGAATACTCTCCCAAAAAATGGTACTTCAAAAGGTTACCACTACCCTGCCATCTTTTGGTATTACACTAGCGCGCGTGTCATATTTTTTATGTAGGCCGGTTGGACGTGTTTTTTTTTATATTCTTTATATAAATAAAACATAGTATTAAGGAATTATGAGTAAACATTTGAATTTGTTTATTTTACATACTTAAAACAAAAAAATGTAACTTCCTAGCCTATCTATTTAATTTAAATTAATAATATTTTGTATACTACTCTTTTTCATTGCAACTAATACAGGAGTCACATACAATTGTTGTTTTGAGTGTTTTTTACAAGTAAAACAATTGCACTTAATACATTTCATTGATGCACTGGTTCTTTTTTTCGGCTGCACAAAACGACAAGTTCCACGTTTAGGAGCCGGTCCTCCATTTTCATCTCTGTTCTGAATTTGTCCATAGTTGGTTTTAAAAATACACTAATATCCATTGGCAAATTAGTTATAAGCTGCTCCTTCATCAGATTTAGCGATAAATTTTTAAAAAATTCTTCGTTCTTTGGACTATTGTCTGGACACGAAAACTTGTGAAGAACTTGAGCATTTATTCCACTTATGTTCAATAAACTGAAAAAATTAAACTAAGGCCATCTTCTAGAAATGCCCCTTTCGTAGTATTATAATCTACGATCATTTGGGGTTTTTCAGTTTCTGGATCATATTCTCCACTATCGTGCAAAGTTGAAAGTAAAACAACAGCTTTGTTTTTACGAGGCACAAAAGAAACGATCATCTTGTTATTTTGGAATCCGAAAAGACAACTTTTAACATTTTTTTCTTTGATGGTAAGAATTCTACGGAATTGCAGTTTTATTTTTTTTCATAGTTCCAAGAAGTGTGAGGTTTTTGTAACAAATAATCAGCAAGTTCCACGCTAGTGTAATAATTATCGGTAGTTACATTTCTATTGGAATTTACGATCGGGAAATAAGTCTTTTATACTATGTCAGTCCTCGAAAAGGATGAAGCATTTCATCAATAGTTGTATATGCACTAAGTCTGAAAGATGTCTGAATATTAGTAATAGACGCATCAAATAATTTACGAATTGCTGCCAACTTGTCAATCTTGCGGTACTCAGACCTGGTTGTGTGATCATCAAATCTCAAAGAATTTGTTATAAATAAAAATCGTTTGAAACTCATTACAGCTCTTGTTATCTCAATTCCTGTTCCGTCGCTAGACCAAATTTCTCTGACATTCGCGTGGTGTGATTTTTTATGTCAATTAAAAATAACAACCCTAAATATGCCATAAACTCGCATCTGTTTGTTTCTTTGCAGTCTCGTTCTCTAGAGTATACTTGACGTAGTCGAATTTCTTCTATATATTTATTAGTGCAGCTAACAATGTTGTCGATCATATCAGAATCAATCATCTTCAAAAATGCATCTTGCTCATTGTTGATATTGCGAACTTTTTGAGTCACACCACACGATTCCTTTACGATGTTCCTTCTTTTTTGTTTTAGATGAGGTAGCTACTTTCATTTTGCTCCATTTAGTGGTTTTATCTTTTCCAACATAAAAGTCCTGGGGTGAATCTTCCACAGGTTCTTCATCGGATAATTCCTGTTCAGAAAAACTGTCAACGTTTTCTTCTTCAACATTCTCTTCTGACAAATCAGAATCATTATCGACTCTATTGTCTGTGTCATTTTCATCTATGTCCCATATATGCTCAGCCAAATATTCAAGTTCTGCTTGTGATAGAGGCCGTTTAGACATTTTTGTGATAATGCTGCAAAAAAATTGTTTGTTTTATAATTACCTAATACAGAGGTAGGTAATTTATGTAAAATATATGCAAATAACTAAGACATTTTTTTTGGCAGATATCGGAATGAAAATAGTCAAACTTACGCTATTTAAAATTGTATACACTTGCAAAACTAAAAACACTTCAAAACTCACGCGCTATAAACTTTACGCAGGATGTTCTTATGGGGACAAAGTACCCAATACAACTAATTTAAACGTGCAAATGACAATGATGTTTTCGTTCCCTGCAACCTAAGTAAACATACTTGGAATACAAAAAGGGTCAGGTAAAAAACAAATTTACAGAAACAATAATTTAGACGATTTTGTTTAAACTGTCATAAATTTTACGTAGGCGCGAGCGCTGGAAGGTTAAAGGAGAAACGTCAGAGTCAAGAAAACTTTCAAATTCCCAGTTTCAACGATTAGTCTTGTTGGATCTATAAGAAGTATTACGACTGAAGAAGAAAAACCTGATGTAGGTGGTTTTTCACAAGTAGTATTGTTGGTAACTTTTCGTATGTGGAAGAAAAATAAATTGTTTTAGTAATAGACTTGTTGTCGTTGTTTTATTTTCTAATGTTATAAAACTAAAAATTACATGAAATTACTTATAATAACAATCGTTTGTGAATGATTCCACTTAAACGTTGTTGTTTAGTTTCAGTCGCTTGCCGTCTTTGTCTATCATCATCCACGTCATTAACTACATACTCATGTTTATACAATAAATTTTATTCACCGTCGGTTAACACTGTATCGTCTTTTAAATATTTTGAAAGTCAGTATAGCTTTCGCTATACTTATCGTCAGTCGCATAGCTCCTTGTAAAATGGGGAAGCCTTGCTTAATTGACCAAAGCACCTTTCAATTATGACTCTTGCTTTTTCAGTAATCTATGGAAATCGATTTCTTGAAGAGTTACAGGTTTTCTGAAAGGAGTCATGAGACAATTTTATATTGCATAGCCTTGATCAGCTTATAAACAAATCATGGTTAAAAATTAGCATTCTGCCACATATAGCTGCTATTTTTCCAGATTCAATGTCATGCACAGAGCCTGGCCATTTAGCAGTGACATTTGTAAATTTTTTTATTGGCACTACAAGTAGCTTGTACATTAATGTTGGGAATTTTTTTTTCTGCAAATGTACTCATCGCCTTGTAGATTTTGAGATACTTTTTTTTTATACGCGTAAAGTCTAAAACACCAATAGCTGTTGGAAATTGGTACTTATCTTGCCAAGATTCCTTAGCGGCATTTAGGTCTTCTACTTAAGACGAAAAAATGATCCGTATGTTGACTTTTCGCACAATTGTTACGGGTTTATTTACAAAAGTAAAACGTACGTTGGGAGCCTTCTTAGAAACGTGAGTCGTGTGTAACACTTTACGACGAAAGTTGAATTTGCTGCGCATGTTGCGATTTTTCCATTGGCGAATGGATGAATTCACGAAAAGTTTCTAAGATTACAAGCGGAAATTTTGCTACTTCCTTCTATTGGGCGTTTTAGGCGTGCTTCGTGAAGTTAAAATTTTACAAATAAATTGTTAATGTGTGTTCAATAATTTCAAGTTAAATTGGTGTGTAGATGTAAATCTGACTGCATTGCCGTAGGTACTTCTTTTTCATTTCTTTTGTTGTGTCGTGGTTGTGTTAATTCTAATTATGACGTATGCTTTAGCACGTCGTCTTGACCTCATACTCGTTCACCCTGCATACTTGCTGCTTTGAGGGAACATATATGCCTTCCGTTCTTCGTCGGCATTTCTCCTAAGAGAATCCTAAGACTACCTATCTTCTGAAGCTGTCAAATACTGTCGCTAACTAGAACTTTCTTTCGGAACTGCATACCACAAAATACAGCAAAACTTACTGTTTAAGAAACCTATTCACTATTCATGCGTATGATGGTCACGTACATGACATTAAACGGTTTGAATCCCTAGCATATAAGTAAATTTTTATTCGGGGTAGACTCTACCACCGACGTTCGGTTTTGTTTTTTAACTAGCTCCATATGCTTGGGCCACTTAGTAAAAGTGAGTGAAGCTAAAAAAAAAGGCCTTGTGAGTTGGCGGGAGCTACTTACCGTGCTATTCCAAGTTTAAGTTAGTTCTAAGTCACCGTGTGTAAGTGACGTGTGTACGTCGAGTTTCCTTAGTAACCAATCCTCGATTAGAACGCTAACTTTAACTTGCAGTATAACAAACAAAAGCTTAACTAAATTTCAACACACTGATTGCGAGTTTTAATAAAATTGTTGTTGCTAACGCCCGTAAATCTTATGCGACAGTCTCTCTTACTCCTCACATATTTTCCTAGTACTGTAAGTTTTATTTGCTGACATTTAATTGTCTATTTGTCTCTCTGATTTGTGTTCGTTTAGCGTATTAGAACTTTAATAAAACCTACTGGAATTTGTTGGGCTCGGTTTTATTTCTTTCTATTACCCAGCAGATGGCTTCTTCGTTAGGCAGCAGTCTATTTCTTTATGGTTCCTCAAAGACCTCCCCAACTCACCGACTAAGCCGGACACTGCTGTGCTAACTACTACAAATACTGGATCCTCCACAAATTTAGTGCGCTACTTCGAGCCAAATAGTATTGTTTTTCTCTCAGGTTAAGGTAACAATCTTGTCCAGTTACATATTTCACTCTGTTACAGACAATATATTGACTCACGCCGATGTCTTACGCAACACCAGTTTGAACTCTAAATGCAGAAAAACTTATTTATAATAATAAAAACTTTAATTTTTCTTTATAGGTACAGTGGCCTCCCAAAATCTTTTTTAATATTATGTGTACTCTGTAAGAGCCCTTCTATACTCAGTATACTATTGGCGCGGAGTAATAAACCTGTCAGAATTATCGAATCTCCCGTATTGCAGTGGCGTAGGTACCTGATACGTTTGGAAAATCATATTTTTAGTAGGTAAATATATTATAATAGTAAAATCTACCTTGATATGAATTATTATGTGGTTTCTTTTATTGTTTCAATCTTACTTTGTGGAATCTATTTTTCATAGTAAATAATTTAATTCAGCAATATTCCACCGTTTAATAAGATATAAATAGATACAAAACTTTTGTAAACACAGTATTTGAATATAAAATTAAACTCTAAAATCGATAAATGACAAATGTGTCGTTTCTCAATTTGTCTATTTTAAATTTTAATCTTTCTTTAGCGTCAAAATGTGTGTTGGATTATCTATCATCAGGTAAAGTGGGTCGTTAGCGCAGTCATTACGGCAGACGGGTTGTAATTTCTGCAAAGATTACAGATAATTAGTTGTTTGACCGAAGGGCTTCGTATACTTTCTAAATGAAAAATATGTTTAGTTTGTTATTAGCAATGAATCGGCTTGTTTGTTTGTTTGTGTGTTAGTGCAAATAATTTTGAAATGGAAAACTTTTCACCAGCAAAACGTGTTAAAAGTGGTGCGTTATCTGCTAATGAAAAATTATAATTTTAAATGTGCATGACGCTGTTCGATGTCAACACCCTGCAAAAGTGTCGATGATATTGTAGGATTATGTTCTGCAATGACGGGAATATCAAAATCCACCATTTATAAACTAGTGAGGGAAAGAAAAATTTGGGACAAGTGCTTCACCCACTTCCATCTCCTGGTCGGCGCCCGATGGAATTAGATGATGCAATGAGGAATTCTGTCCGTAGAAAGGTTCACTTGTTCTACTTACGGAAAGAGATTCCTACAATCGATAAGATTTTACTAGCAGTAAATGAGGATGAAAATCTACCCCAAATGAGTCGTAGAACACTGTGGAAACTTCTTCGCAAGTTGAAGTTTACTTGGGAGAAGATAAATAGAAGATCCGTTTTAATTGAAAAACAAGAGATTATTACATGGAGGAGAAATTATCTTCGGGAAATAAGAAAATATAGGCGTGAAGGCAGGCGTATATTCTATTTGGATGAAACCTGGATCAATGCAGGACATACCGTAAAAACATGGCATGATAATACCGTTACGAGTGCTCGACAAGGATTTATAGAAGGGCTATCGACAGGATTTCGACCGCCTTCTGGGAAAGGAACACGGTTAATTATTACTCATATTGGCAATGAAGATGGCTTTGTAGATGGTGGTTTGTTAGAATTCGAATCAAAGAAAACTGGCGACTACCACGAAGACATGAATGCTAATGTGTTTGAAGAATATTTTGAGCAGATGCTAGATTTGATACCCCAAGGATCTATAATAGTTATGGACAACGCCAGCTACCACTCACGAAGATACGAAATTTACCTACCAGCGCTTGGAGGAAAGCAGAAATTATAGATTGGTTATCTGTTAAGAATATAACTTTTGAGGATGACATGGTGAAAAGAGAATTATTGGATATTGTTAAAGTTCATAAGAATAAGTATATACGTCATGTTATTGACGAAATGGCAAAGAATCGGGGCATTGAAGTACTGCGTTTACCACCTTACCATTGTGAGCTGAATCCTATAGAGTTGGTTTGGGCTCAAGTAAAGGTGACGTCGCTCGTAACAATACCACTTTTAAACTCGACGACGTGAAAAACTTCTGGAAAATGCATTAAACAAAGTAACACCTGAAAGATGGAAGAACTGTGTATCTCATGTCGTTAAGGAAGAAGACAAATGTTGGCAACTGGATAATTTAGTAGAGATAACATTGGAGCCAATTATTATATCAGTAAACACACAAGACAGCGATTCTGATTCCGAAATGGAAATTTCAGACGAGGAAGAAAGTTAAATGACCAAGCGTAATGTGCCTGAAACAGTGTTCTACTCTCTAAACACCATTTATTGTAACCATGAGTGAGTATTGTCAGTTATTTTTAAATATACCTATTTTACCTACTAATGTCTTGTTATTTAAATGAACATTTTATGCCTGTTACTTTTATCTATTCATTTTGATAAGTTTCCATGACAACCACATAATTTTATAATTGAGCCAAATTTACTTTTTGATGCCTAAAAATCGGTCCCCGCAAATTAATTGTAATTGTAATAAATGTACTGACGATATCTGCATTACTATTTTATTTTATATTTATGTCATATATTACATATGTTATTTATTTTATTTGTATAGTAGATCACATTACAATTTTTATTTTAGTATTATATACCATTATTTTTGTATCTTGGTATAATACCCACATCTACGGCTATGATTCTCGTTTCGTCAGTACCTGGGCTGATGGCAACGTGTTTACACAGATTAAACTATTGTTCTCAGACCCTAGATGGGTCGATATGCTGCAAGAGCGGCACAATGATCGTATTTTGTTAGAATTTATTGGTTTTACTTAACCGTAGAAGTACCGCTTTCACAAGAAAATAAAGAATTATTTCAAGCAATTATGATTTATTACTCCGCGCCAATAGTATACTTTAGGTGGAGGTGGAAATACACATAATATTAATTTTCTTATACTCGCCCTACAAACTTCCAAGGTCACAAAGCGGTTTTGTTTAATTTCAGAAAGGTATTCATCTTGGCTCAGACACATTTTAAAAATATCTTTATTTTGGTGTTGGAGTCGACATCACCTCATTTAGTTTCTTCAGTCTCGCCCAGGAAATGTTCTGCTAATCACTGAATATTTCCCGGTTGAAATTGGAATAATTTAACATAATTTGTTGACGTTCTTTGTATATTTTTATATTACATACAGAAAACATATTCAAATTCTTTGAATTTACAATTTATGTAAGCGCATAAGCAGACCGGTCGTCCGACATAATTTTTTTTGCTTTATTATAACGTACTAACTCTAATTCGTCGGAAAAAAGTGAAAAAAAGAAGTGTTAAAATTTGTCACATAAAGAAAAAAAGATGAGAAATGTAGTAACTGATGAGATGGAGTTGAACATTTTATGCTTTGTTGAAGGAAACCCTACATCAAGTTTGCGGAAAGTTAGTAGGTATTTTGGTGTATCCAAGTCTTCAGTATTTAGAACTTTAAAAAAATTCAAGTACAAAGCATACAAATATTCAACCCATCAGCAGTTATTCGATGTGGACAAAGAAAAGCGTATAAACTTCAGCGAAATAATGTTCAATTTATTAGAACGAAATCAAGAAATTTTACAGAACATTATTTTCACAGAGATTTACATTGAACGGGGAAGTAAATTCGCAAAATTTTCGGTGAGTTTTTACATTTGGTAAAAAATTATGGTTTAATTTCTAAAGTTTAATATTAGATATTGGTCCCGTACAAATCAGCACGTTTAAAATGCCACAATAACCCAATATAACAATAAAGTTAATGTGTGGGCTGGAATTGTTAATAACAACTTTGTATTGACTGCAAAATTTTTAGAATTGCTAAGAGACAGAGTACGACTTTATTTATTTATTACGTACAATTTTCGATTGTATGTATAAAATATTAGCACAATTTTTAATCTCACTTAAAAAAATTGTTTTTTTTTTTTTTATGTAACAAAATTTTATTATTGAGGAAAATAAAAGTCTATTTGAATTTGAACTATTTGAATTGTTCTTATGTTTGATTTTGACCAAATTCAGGTCGTCAATGCATTGACTTGTTTCTTTTTTTAAATGTATACATAGGACAATTAATGTAATGTATAAAAGAAATTCACTGTATAATAATTATACCACACAAATAAATAAATAAATAAAAGCAACAAAAATCTTTTGAAAGCTGTAGAGTGCGGATAATAGACTTTTGATCGTCAGTGTATACTTTTACCTACGTAAGAATCATGTATTGCTGGTTTGCATCTGGTTTTTTTTAAATAGTGAGCAATTCACCAATAAAGATCACGGGTACCATGGGACCTTCTGGTGCATAACCAAATAAAATATAAAATTGATCTTTTCCCTAACTAAATTTTTTAAAATCAATGGATGTATCTTCTTCTAAAATTTCTATATACCTTTTTCTTCTACGTTGACAAAGTTATTTTTTCCCACAACATAGTATCAACGTATAACATATTTTTTGATCACAGACCAATATTAGTTTTCTATTTTCTATATAGTTTTAATTTATGAAAGTTGATTGTTTACACTATACAATAAGTGTATAAAAGTTATGTTTTTGATGTCGGGGGCAGCATTTTTTAAAGTCACCCTTTAGGTTCTTTTGTAAGTCAGTGTGGGTACAATTTTGTGACTCACTTGCACTGCTCGCCATTTATAATAATTTCCTTTTCAAAATCTTAAGGGAGAGGTATGTAAACTTTAACTATGCGCATTTATCTCAACAGATTCAACAGTGTCAGGATATTCTTTACTTTCTGCAACAAGAATCACTTTCTTCAAAAGTCGTCTAAATAGTTATTTGTCCAACAAGTGAAGAAAGCAATTCTTTTTTTTCCAATGAGCTCGAATTTCAAGGTTAGACACAACGTATTTTTCCACGACATTCCCCCAAAAAAAACAACCTAATGAAAGAAGTAATATTTATTCTAAACGTAACTTATTGTTACAGAATTTCGTAACATAAAACCAAAAGTTGATAATAGGTGGGTCCTATATTTCTGCTACAGTATTCTGTAGTATCAGTGTGGTCTTAATCTGTCATAGCGCAACCGCGTAATTCTAACAAATAAATGTAGGGTAGCAATTTTTAAGAGTCGAAATATAACCTCTCTGTGCGCCAGTCCGGTATTCTTTCAGTGTAATGTTCAGAAATCTTTTGGTTTCCCCCAAGTATGACTGACCACATTCACATGAAATTTGATAGATGCAGAAAAAGAGACAAGCAACTGTTATCATGGATGCCAACGCTTACGAGAAAAAATTAAAGACACCTTAAAACAAGGGAACTACCGTAGATTGAACAAAGATTCCATAGCAAGTTTGGAAAGGAAGATCTATCACGCCCTAAAATTGTACAAAAGATATTTAACACTAAGGATAAGGACGACGTTGACATCACACTACAGCAAACCGCTACATCTACATGGACTACCCAAAATACATAAAAACAACATGCCACTTTGACCGATAACCAGCTCTCGTAATGAAGCCGCATACCAGCTATCTAGGTTTCTACTACTCTAATTGTGTAATCACTACAAAACAACAACTAATCTTTTTCAAAAGACTCCAAGCATTTCGTTGAAATTATGTAGACAATACTTTATACAGAATATGTTTTCTATGATTTCAAGTCTGCAAACTACTCCACTATTAACTACTATTTATCAGCAGTAAATTGATTTGAAGTTTTGTCAAAACTTGACGTTAATATCATGGTGGAAGAATTTTACAATATATTAAATGTTGTTTTACACTTATCCCAAATGGTTTAATAGAACACTTATTTATCTTGTTAAAGTAAAAAAGCAAGCACATTGCGCATTTAAAATTAGTGGTTTGCTTGAGGATTACAATAAATTTCAATCATTAAGATTTGAATGCAAAAATTAAGCGCTTCCCTTTATAGTGAATATATTAGAAAATATAATTTGTAAATGAGAGTAAAACATTTATGGCTTTCCTAAACGCATGTTTTACAATAATAAGTATAGTAATTCTGCCGAACGAGTGTTGATTTATTCGCTGATCATTTTAGTAGTGTTTATGGTAATTATAATAAATCGGATGCAACCTTTCCTTATGATGGATCCATCTGTGTAAACTTAATTAGTATTTCTATGTCTGATATTTTTAATAGCTTGAATTGTTTATCTGACTCAATTCGGTCTGGGCCGGACGAGCTGCCTCCCTATTTTTGAAAAGATGCGTATATTCACTCACTGTTGCTTTATCAATTTTATTTAGTAAATCCTTAAGCACTGGAGTTTTTCCTACTTGCTGAAATACTCTTATATAAACCCGTTACATAAGAGTGGTACAAGAGAAGACATATCTAATTATAGAGGAATTACGTTTCAGTCAACTATACCTAAGATTCTAGACCAGTTAGTTTCAAAAGTTTTAATGTGGAAATGCAAACAAGTGATATGTGAGGAACAGCATGGTTTTCTTAAAGGTAGATCTACTATCACAAATTTGATGACATTTCAAATATACTTGCTGGAAGCTATGGAAAAGGGTTATCAAGTTGATGCTGTTTATACCGATTTCACAAAAGCCTTTGATCAAGTTAATCATTATGTTCTATTAAAGAAACTAGAAAGTCTAGGATTTAGTGACCTTGTTAATAAATGGTTAAGTAGTTTTTGTGTGAACGTATACAACATGTAAAAATTGGTAATTATTTATCCAAAGCTATACATGTGACGTCTGGTGTTCCCAAGGATCTCATTGTGGTCCAATTTTATTTTTGCTCTTTATTAATGATTTAAGTAAAGTTATCAAACATTTTTCTTTTCTAATTTTTGCTGATGATTTCAAATTATTTACTACAATAAAAATAACTTTGATCGAGTTCAACTGCAAAATGATCTTAATAACTTATGGGAATGGTGTTGTTCAAATTATCTTGAACTCAATATTAAAAAGTGTTGTAGTATTTCGTTTAGGAGAAAAAATAATTGAACCTAAATACTACCTTCATGGTTATGAGCTTCGTTCAGTATGTGAAATAAATGATCTAGGAGTTATATTTGATAATCGATTAACGTTTCTTCCTCATATTAATGATAACACAGCTAAAGCATTTAGGACACTAGGTTTTATTTATCGATTTTCTAAACCTTTTAGTATTGTTACTCTTAAAACTTTGTATATATCGTTGGTTAGAAGTCAACTTGAATATGCTTCTCAGATATGGTGTCCTAAATACAACAGTAATAGTTGCTTGCTCGAGAAGGTCCAAAATAAATTTTTATTAATGATTTCGTTTAAACTCAGTATTCCTCGTATAGAGTATAGTCATTCTCAAATGATATCATTAGTCAAATTGTACTCGCTTCATAATCGGAGAATATTTTTAGATTTGTGCTTTGGATACAAATTGATAAATGGGCTAACTGATAGTAGATTCTTACTGTCAATAATAAATTTTAATTTCTGTTTCTTTTAAGCCTAGTCGTGTTACTTCTAGACTGCTATTTAGATCTGACTTTTATTCAACAAACTATGGTGCTCATAATTGAATAACACGATTTATGAAATATTCTAATATATTGGCGTTCGACCCTAATTTTGATCTTTTTGCAATTGTTTATTTAGTTTTAAAAAGAATTTATTACGTATTAATTTATTTATTTGTTCTAGTGTGTAAGCTACTTATTTTAACAATAATGTTCTTTATCAATTCGTTGAAGAATTTATTTTAGTTTAGGTATTACTCATTTAATTAATTACCTAGTTTAATTTGTGTGTTTGTTATATTATCTTTTATTTTGTATTTGGAAAAGGTGTATACCGTAAATATATAAATAAACTACAACCACATAATCAATTGGTCAGTTCTGACGTAGAAAACCTTTATACTAATGTGTCAGTTAATGAAGCATTGTAGGTAGATAAAAAACTCAGATATTACGTTACCATGGTGAATCCATATGTAAGCTATGTAAAAACATCGAGTCAGTTTAAAAATTATATTTATTAACTGTAAATATTAAGTAAAATTAAAAATTTTTTCTGGAAAATAACACATAGTTTCGTACTTTCTTATTAATCTATATTATTAAGATTTTTCTATAAGATCTTAATTCTTGAATTGTCTTCGCTCTCGTGATTTGTTCAAAACATCTCTCGTTAAATTGCCAGTGAAAGAAAGTACTCGAAAACAAACAAAAATAACCGGCCAAATATGAGCTCTAGCGGTATGCACCGGATTAAATTTATTTCCCCAGCAACAGAATTTAATCAGTTTCATCATTAAAAGAATTGTTTTAATTATACAGGGTGTTTCTAAGTAATCTAAAATATTATATGGGGCGTTTCGTTACTCAATTTTAAGACGAAAGTTCATATAAACATGTGATAAGTCTTGTCGTTAATGAGATACAGGGTGTTAAATTGTTTATAATAAATCAGCTCTGATTGTATTTGAAATTAATTTTTCCTGGTGACGCTACTGGTTTTCGAAAAACATGCTTATTCTAAGTGGCCTTTCGAATAACGTGGTTCATGCATGATGGAGCTCCTCCACATTTTTCAGTGATTGTTCGCGAGTTTTTAAATAACGTTTTTCCAGACTATTGGATCGGACGAGGATCTCCACACCCGTGGCCCCTACAGATCACCGGGACATAATCCTGTATTGTGGGTGATATTTAAAATCGCTCATTTACGGCAACCCCGATATTAAAACGTACAAGATCTTCAAAATCGTATCATAAAAGGCTGTAATGTTATTCGTAACAATGCTGGTATCTTCGAACGTATTTGGCAATCAATTACACATCGAGCAGATGCTTGCATTTTATCCGCAGGTGGACATTTTGAAACATGCTCTGAAATATACTATTTTTCCTTTATGTTTAACACATGTTGTTGCTTTTAATAAAATAATAAAACACCCTGTATCTCATTAACGACAAGACTTATCACATAAGTTTATATGAACTTTTTCTGTCTTAAAATTGAGTGACGAAGCGCCCCATATATTATTTAGATTACTTAGAAACACCCTGTATAGTTATGCTGACAGGTGGTAGTACAATTTTAATACTATTATGAATTGTCAAAATCCTACTGAAGTCTATATAATTCTTAAATAATTAGCGTAGAACAGTATATTTTGTAACAAGTTTGGAATACGGCATATTCCGTAAGAGTGCGGAATAGCCATTCCAAACGTGTTGCAGACTATACATTTTTTACCACAGAAGAAGTATGGATCAATAACAAAATGTTAAACAATTTACACAAATGATAGTTTTGTTCTCTATTTTAAGTTGGTACATTATTTTGTAGTGGTCATCTGTTGGTACTGACTTTTGAATTTAGGTTAGAAAAAGTAATGCGTTTTATTTTGCAATTTTTATTAATAATAACACACCTAATAGTGTTTAGTTGGTTTAGTTTTTTAGCTATTAATTTATTTTAAACGTTTATTAAATAAATTTACTTGTGTTAATGTTGGCAGCTTTCGTAAGGGTATGATTAAAAAGTTATTGCTTATTATTGAGTTTTATTCTGATTTCAGAATTGATGCGATAAATAAGGTATGTACCTAGTAAATCATTGAATTGTTGCCGAGATGCATTGACAGGTCTGAAACATTGTCCAATACATCGTGTGTTTACAATAATTTATTTTTATTTAAGCAAATACAAGGAAGTGCGCAATTTATCATAATGTGAGAAGTCGATGCTTGCTTTATATTGATGGTTACTCGCACGATAGAATAAGATTTCCATTATAGTCGATAAATTTATTTTTTTGAAAGCGCACTAAAGTTAGCTGGAATAGTAGTTTTTTTTGAGAAAGAATTTACACAAAATAGTAAAACCAACTCACTGGCAGAAATCTTTATCAACAAATTGTAAACCATATTAGCCTTAGAAAAGAATAAATTTATTTAAAATCTGTAGTACAAAAACCTTGTACATATATCTAACAAAAAAACTGAAATTCTTCTAAAAATAACTCTGTCATACAGATCTAATTTATGCATTAATATGTTAACAAACTGAAAGAAGAAATACGTACAAAATCATCTTCTTAGTTTTGAAAGTCCACAATCAAAGGAATAACCTTTTATTTAGATGCCTATGTTCAGCTGGGGTAACAAATATAATTAACTCACTGTTTCTTCAAACAGTCCTCCGACGAATACAGGATTGAGAAAATTACTTGTAAAATTGTTGCTTTTACTAATGCATGAGAAGTCACTGGGTTTATTTCAATAAGCTTTCATTTATGACAAATTACATTTTGAAGATTTTTCAGTTCTTGAAGACTTGTTGTGATGAAGTCGCTTATTCCTTCCAAAGTCTCGCTAACTAAACTCGGGGTATAACATTACCGTATGCTGCAGCTTCTTTAATACCTATTGTGTTTTATCAGTTTAAATTTTCTATGTATTGAACATGGCTGTAAATGTGTGGTGTATTAACATTATCATCATTGTCTCCAATTGTGGGTCCTTTATATTTCTAGATGCTTCTTCGCAATACCAATATCTTCATCCGTTGTTACCATGTTGAAGGAAATTATGAGACTACACTACAAAGAACAATTTATGGCTTTTTTGTTGCCTTAACAAACAAGGCCATTTTAGGTTCCCGATGATTTTCTCATTTTTAACCACAACATCAGTAATAAAGAGAAACTTCGACTTACTAATGGTAGTGAACAACACAGCAACATCTTAAGTTGAAAACTATGTTCATACATTAAATATTATAGTTTTATTGTTCATAATCATAGTAACAAAGATGTTTGTTTAACCTTTGTCAAACATAGGAAAACAGGTTCGTGGTATGTAAATTCATTACAAATAATTTAATGGCGTATTTTTGAGATGAAAATAAGCCTTTTTTTCTATAAACATGTGTCCTAAAATACACCATATTCGAGCTACAGTCATCTTATATGCGGAGAAGAATGGAGGGTTGTGTTGTAGCTGGCGGAGAACATTTCCAGCACTTGTTATAAAGACATCAATTTCTTTGTTTCTAATGAAATTAAAAAAAAATTAAAACCAATTTGCTTAATCGTTGTTTTATAATTAAATAAAAAAAATCAAACCAATTTAGTTATTTTTATTATTAGTTATTTAATATGTCTACCCCTTCCTCCTTATTTTCATCTCAAAAATACGCCTTTAAAATATTTGTACTAAATTTTGAAACATCCTGTACCTACTGACAGATTACACTTTTAAGTATTTGAAAGTTGATTGTTTTGGAAGTTAATTTTACGTTTATATGCCTTTCAAAATGAACTTAAAAATTAAATTGTATTATTTATACCAGATATTACGAATACTAACATTAAGCATCGTTGATAAAATTTTTGGTAATAATTGTCTACAAACGCAATATTAGTTAACAGCCACGAGATAGCCGTACCTGTGCTCATTCCGTAACAAGTGCGAGAATATTCTCAAACGATGTTTTGGAATCTAACTGTTCTGTAATTGAAAATTAATCCAAAATGTTAGTATTCTAAAATAGGAGTAGAAAAATATATATTTCAAGATATTGTTTTCTTCAAAATTAATTTTTTTTCAATGTAGTTCGAACGAGAAAATGTATTTTAAGGTTATTATCAATCACGACTATAATATTATAATAAATGTAACGATTCCCACCGAACAAATTAGAATCAGAGTTAACGGTGAATAAACTTTTTTCGGGTATAAACAACTTATTTTATTTAATTCCAGTTTTAAAACATGTTCAAGAGATTCGTATTCAATTCATTTAGTCGTGGCACACTTTCTATACGCTCTTACATATTTATTAGGATCAAATCGTATTATATTGCTTGCCTCTACTTATAAGATCCGTTACAACAATTTTGTTCCTTGTTGCATAAATACCTATTACATACCAATTTATGAATAATTACACATATTATTTATATAGAATCATAAAAATCAGAATCATGGCAATGTCGTACTTGATAAACCTATCAATATTTTTAAGGATGTATTTAAATAATTAAGGAATTGTGAATATTCGAGCCCTGTCATTTAAAAACATTCATCAAATAAACGCACAAGGCAAATTATGTTTACATCGATTATAAAGGAAAGTAATTTAATAGTGTAGTAGATTAGCGTAAAGCATAAAGCTTGTATGGTAGATATTCAAAATTCACCCTTAAGATGTTTTCGTCGTAAAAGGAGCGGATGCTATTGTTTTTGCCCCATTTGTCGTTATTACACTGACTTGATCTTTATAGAGTGATTATTAACACAATCATATTCATGGCTGCGTTTAAAGAGACTTGTTATGACAAAATGCACGTTGGTTGTCTCTTTTTTTATGTCATAAAAATGCAAACGACATAATCTATCGGGTAAGTCGGTTATAACTCGCAAGAAAAATAAGTAATATACTATCAGTGTGGAGTATTTCAAGACGCATATTGGCTAGCATTATGAAATTTATGGCAAATTTATATGCGTTATGCATGAGATTGTTATTTTGTACAACAATGACGCAAAAACTGATCAAATCCAGAACAATCATATGAGACTGAAAAATATCGAATATTTGAATTTGGATTTTCAAGTACATTCCGCATTAAGCAGAAAATTCCAATTATCTCATCTTCGCCCCAAGTAAGTCGAAAAATTAACTCTACATTAAAATATAATATTAGTATTGTATACTTTTTTAAATACCAGTCGACTAAGAAGAACTAAAAGAACAAGGAAGAAGCAAAAAAAAAGCTCTACTTCTTTTTGGGAAAACCTTAAAATATTTTTCATATTATAAATTTTAAATCAGATTATATCGCTACCCTCTAATTACAGACCACATCCTGAAACTTTTAGCTTAGATAATCTCAAGCTTTTGTTTATTCCGTTCGCATATTTAATTAATTATAGATTTTCTGAAAAAGCATCAATATCTAAAAATGTGGATCATCATTTATATTCACAGATACGAGCGCAGGAGTAATTTTTGTTTATTTTCTGAGAATGAAAACTGTAAGTTGCATGTCGGATTAAAAGTTCGTCTGTATGTTTTCCGTCCCCTATTTGTTAGAAAACGTCATCCTACTTCAACTCTCGTTATTATACAACACATAAGTTAAAACTTTATTTTTTGCCTTAATTATCATTAAATTTTTAGGGTTAACTTCTAATTTCGAGTAATCGTGTTATCTTCATGCGTATATGGAGTGGGAATTAAATAATTTGAAATTACAGAAAATGTCTTAACGTATACGTACAAAAAAAAGGAAATAAAGTTAATACAAGAACAAGTTAAAGATTCAAACTAAACCTCTGAATAAGTAATTTTGCATTTGTTACAAGCAACTTGTTAATGCCTATTGCGGCTTGAAGGGTTGAGATCTAAAGGACATCTTACATCCCGCATGTATTTATGCAGTGTGTAGAAGCACGTCTTGGGCCACCCCGTCTTAACTTCTAAGACAGATCCAAAGGAGTGCGGTTGGCATTACGATCAGGTAACGGCTTCGCGGAAAACTCTCCTTTGAGGAAGTTACGAAGACCGCAACGGCGTCTTAACCGAGTTTGTATTTCGGCGCAGTCTGATTTCTTATACGTGGACAGCACTCCCTGTTAAGATTATGAGATGGGCCCTCGCTGTGGCTTCTAATATCCTTAGATCTCGTGAGCTGCATTGGAATTAGTATCTTGTATCGGTAATGTTTAATGTAAAAGAGGGTTTACGTTTTGATGAAATCGACGAAGTGGCAACTAAAGACAGATTACCGAAGGAATTGCTATTTGGCGTTAAGAGATTCAAGTTTAATTATAGTTTTCTAAACAAAATGGATTTCTAAATCCAAACCATACATAATTAACCTAATTAATTTCATTTACGACTTCCGCATAGAATATGTGAAAAGATCTATAAGAACTATAAGTGGTAGACATTGCAGATCGAAAAAATTTCTGCATAAAATCTGAATAAAACACCAGACCAAACTTTTTCAAAATTACGATATTTTTTACATTAATGTCGATATTTTTACATTCCATGCATAAAAAGTGCAAATCCAAAGAAAAAATGTTGAAAATTAGATTTATTTACGATGTATTCTGTCATGATTTGAAGATTTGCTCGCCTGTCAACTGAATTGAACTAATTTTGTTCGTACGCCAAAAACGAAATTTGAAACAAAAACGTCTTCCGATGTCAAGGATAATCAACTTTTCCCCCATAAAAGTTTTACAATTAAAAAGTTATATGCTGGATATTTTACAATTGCCATGAATGTTATTTTTTCGTTGCTTCTTCTATTTAGTATCTGGTAGTAGTCTCGCTCTTTTTTTATTTTTGCGGGGCTCTAGTCCAATGTTCTATTTATTGTAGATCTTCCACGTAATTTATTGGACGCCTAATTTGATTATTGCTTATTTTGTCCAGTGTTGTTACTAGCAACACCCTCTCCACTCTTCCATTTCCATTGCATTATTTTACCTGAATTTCTTTTATTTATATACTCGGTATCATAGTATCATATCATGTCAAAACGTACGTTATTTTCGTGTGTGTTTTTAGGGGTTTTTGGTGCAAATATAAAATATGGAAGGTGATCAGTACCTTACAGTACTCCATGGTCAACAAGAAAAACATGTTGTTTCTGAGAATCACCACTTTGGTTTCCAGACCTGGTCATCAAGACCCTCCCGGATAATTAGGAAAAAATGTACAACACAATTTCACAAAACACAATCACATTACACACTTAATTAATATTATTACATGTGAATACTAAGGTGGGTAAGGGTTGGCATGTTTAGGTTTTAGTGGTTTTCCTAAACCTTGAAGTAAATGCTTTGCCAAGACAAGCCAATCTACAATTGCACACGGTTTCGTCACCACACTGTACTGGTTTATACTGATCTTCTGGGGACACCATACATAACACTTACATCACAAATACAATATTTAAAATGTACCATACGATTAAATAAATAAATAGTATGGTAAATTTTGACTTTCTATTTTATATATGCCCTAATTCACACGTCAGGATGAAGTTGTCTTATGCAGTTTCAAGTTTGTTTCAATCTATTTTTTTTTTCTCTTTTTCCGATCTAGTATTTTTTGTTACAGTGTATTCTAATACATTCAAATTTTTGCCGTTCTTTTGTTTTGTTTGGTGTCTTCTACAGTTTACGCTGTGGTACTGTGTTATATGTTTTTTTTTTAAATCATTGAAATTGATATATATTGCTATACGTTCGGCTGCCCTTCCGACTGTTCAACTTACTTGTTATTTTTCGTAAGCTCTTACCATCATCGCTATTACATTTATTCTTCTGATCCTTCTGCCTGATTTATTATATCAATGTTCATCCATTAAATCCATTCATTTTTAACATTTCCATTTGTTAGACTCGTATTTTATTAATTTGCATTAACTGTTTCAGGTCTTTGTGATTTTTTATTGTTCTGCTTGTCTTTAACTATAATAGCTGTGATTTCTCTTTTTTAACTATCTTTCTACATTCTTCTTTTTGTTCTTCAAACTCTTCTTGTCTTTCATTAATAGGTTCTATAGTTGATGTTTTATTAAATTTTCTATTTCATCTTAATGCTTCTAGCGGCATTATCTTAATATGTATTCAATGTGTTCGTCCGGTCTTTTCTCTGGAATGAACAGATTTTCGAATTTTTAAAATATTCATTTTACACCTTTTTTATTTCAGATAAAAGAATTATTTAATGATACACAACTTCTGTTTAAATATCTCCTCCAATATGAATTTTATAAAAGTTGAGGGAAAAAGTTGTTGGAAATTTTATTGTCTTTAGTTTTATTTGAACTATTTTTCTAAAACTCAATTTTATTTTTGCTTATCGGTGCGATGTGGAGTTCTGCGGTAAACGCTTGTTTTTATATGTAATAACAAAAAATATCAAAGTAGGTGCCAAAACGATCCACACTTCCACATTTCCTTATTTTTCATGTTTTCTGTTTATACTTGTGATCACACCACACTTTTTCTTCTTTTTCACCCGACCTCTGTGTTTGTGCAATTTATACCTTTTATTTATTATATTTTTGCAAACAAACATAATTGAAAACTGTATTATCACTTCTTAATTATTTTCTGATTCAACATGTCATCTATACCTTCTCCCTTAAAATATTACATCATTTATTTGTACAAAAAATACATTTAAGTTTATTTATTTTTTTTTGTATGGTACATTTTCACTATTGTATTAGGATGTAAGTGTTTTGTATGGTGGCCCAGAAGATCAGTATAAATCTGTATATTGTGGTGACAAAACCGTCTGCAATGGTGGATTGGTTCGTCTTGGCAAAGCATTTGCTTCCAGGTTTAAGAAAACCACTAAACCTAAACAAGCCAACATTGTAGTAACCGAAAGAGAAACAAAACTAAAAATTATCCATAATTATTACAAATTAGTATTAATTAATGAATAACACCACAAATAAAAGTAACCAATTTAACCATCCAAACAAGATTTTTGACCAAGAAGGATTTGACAATTCCTTTTAATAACATAACGTTTTAATTCTGTTCTTTCCAGATCTATCTTACCATCAGCATCTCCTCATAATATTGCCCTACCCCCCTTTTCCCGTTTTTAGCCCTCCTATTTTTCTTTAAATATCACCTCACGTGTTGTATGCGTTCTCCACATTTCCACTTCCAACGTCGCTATCATACCCTTTTAATTCAGATTCTTTCCACCTGTCAAATATGAAGATTTGTCTTCTACTATCAACTATCCATATTTTTATTAAAATTTCTATTTTTAATTCTGGCTCTCCTCTCTTAATTACGAGTATCTTATTATTTCATTCGTCATATGTGTTTTTCCTCTCTTATACTTTTTACCGTTTCTTTTACAAACCCCTCTCCCACATTCGTAAAAAAATTACACTTTATATATCGACGGTGTCAATGCAGTACCAAGTATGAAGTCAGCAATGATTTGACAGGAGATGAATATAACGTTTTGTTGATATTTCGTTTATTATTATAATCTCCAAATTTCTTCACTGCCATGTTTTACATTGTTTTTCTTCATCTTTGTCTGAGCAGTTATCTGAAAATTTTGACTAGTTTTATTTTAACCATAAACATAAGTAGTGAACGTAGATATAATTTATTGATCGCATAAAAATGTCAGACACTTTTTCTCTTTTTATTTTCTTCTTTTTTTTTCTTCAACACCTCTTTCATCAATTCCATTTCATGTTCATTATCTCCTAGTAGTACCTTTCCCTCCTTTCTTCGGTCCGCAATTCCCAACATTTCTCTTTTAAATGATCAATGCTTATTCTTTTTCTTTTACCCTTCTTTCACCCCTCAGATATCTTGGTATTCCTTTCGTACTTAACCCCTGTACTTTTCATAGTATCTTCCTTCTTTTATCTACGCACTTCTTCTTGAATCTGTATTGAAACTTCCTTTTCTATGCTTTTACCCTCCCCTCTTAATTGGTTTATCTCTTCTCACGAGTAGCCCTACCCTTTCATATTAATGTTTCTGTCCTCTTCACCGTACTTATTCACATATTTCTCCACTTCTTTCCAACATACCTTTAATATCTCATTACCCTCAATGTCTCTTATTCTTTTCTTATATCTCACCGCCAATTTTCGAGGCCAAATCCTAATTCTATCTGTTTTACTTCTTCTTCTATTATATATCCTGGTGTTTCTTTTCCTAATCCTAACGTCCATTTCTAGTATTTTAATTGTATCTTCTCCAGATTATCCCATTCTTTCTACCTCATATTTTCGCTCCATATACACTCCTAACCAACTTTTCAAATAACCATCTTCATTTATCTATATTTTTTCAAAAATCCTTTTCCTTATCCCCAAGTATACCTCAAAACCTTGCTTCTTTTTCTGCTCTAATTCCCTTTATATGCACCTCACCCATATATCTCAAATTTATTTATTACAATTTCTTCATTTTACCTAGTCGCACCTTCCCCTACGCCATTAATAAAGTATTTGTAGTTTTCTCTCTTCTTTTTTCTTTTCCTCCTAGTTTTGATCAACTTTATTTTACTCTCCTCTGTTGTTTCTCTAATTTTTGTCTCTAATCCGATCTTCAATTGAAGACCTTGGTGCAAAACCGGAAAGTCCGTTTTATAAAATGTTGGGAAATTAAGAAAAACTATATTTTTGCAATTATTATTATATTTCTGCTAGTTCTTCAAATATTATTGATTTTCTATTAGCATTGACAAGTTTCACATTTTTATCCATATGTAACTTGGTTTTGCGGATTGTTTAGCAATTATCGCTTGTTTTATTAGAAAAAGAAGAAAAATTAGAAAAGTTTCTTATTGTATGTTGAGTATTTCGTTATAACAAGAGAAATTGGTAGATATGTCACTTATTCTTGGTGAATGTCATCAAAATCCTTTGTTGGCATCACAATCTATGGGGGACATTTTCTTAATAGACATCAACTGCAAGAAATTTTGTTTGGAAGTTTAAAAAGATTTATAAATAGCAGACAAGTACAATATCTTAGGGGTAGTTGTAGAAAATCCACGCACAAATGTATCACCTCTACAATTAAGTCAGGAGCTAACGAAAGAAGAAGAGTTTTTGAAAGCAGATAAAAATTTAAGGAAGACGAATTCTTCATTGATGAATTAGTAAATCTATATAACTTCCTTTACTACTTCAATCTTGGAGAAATTGTTCAAGGACGAAGAAGGCCAAGTTTGTGATAGTCAGGAGAAAAATGCTCTAAGACTTACAGCGTATGGTAAGCCACTCGGGAAAACAGCTAAAATAACGTACTTGGGATACCAAGTCAACAACAACTGGGACTTGACTGGACCAACGGATTGAAAATGAAGTTCTGCATAAAAAAAGAAATATCAACCTTAAATTGAAAAGTAGAAAAAATGTTGTTGGGCGTTAACAAACACACTATTGAAAAAACTGGAAACTTTTCAAATGTGAGTATACCTAAGAATATTTTGAATCAGGACAAATCATCAAGAGTGTTTCCTCTTTTAAAGTCAATCAGGGGACATGCTGTATATAGAATGTTCCATTTAAAATATTGTAATTAGCATCGGTTTCCAATATAACTAGAAATCTGCACCTTTGGAAACAAGTGTAAAATGTGTCTCTTGTCTAGAGTGAGGCACCTGTATACAGAAAATATTATAACCATGCTCGATTATTTTCTTTTACTTCAAGCACAGTAAACAACATATTCAATGTTATAAATAAATAAAAAAATAACTTAAATAATAACGTTAACACATATACCTTTAAACAATAATATTGATTGAATCGCGGTCATTCGATTGGTCGGTGGAGTTTTCCTTTAAAATATTTCACATAATTTCACATATTTTCCCGACTTTTTGTTAGTTAGGTATTACCAAACAAATAATAAAATCAAGTTTCCAAGTCTTGGAATGTCGCTGTTATCATATTTTTAATGCATTTTGAAAAAAACGGAAGATATCGGTACAACTATGTGCGGGTACGAAGACGAAGACTACTTCAGATGTAACTTTTGTTTCTTCAAAAATAAGAAAAGGTACTATCATGGAAGAGTGTCATATTTTTATATATAAAAATGGATTTTGGTTTGTGCGAAAGCTTAAAATTTAAAACGACTAGACCTAATTGGATGCTTCCTTTCATTATGTATTATAATATTTGTACTACTTCAGGTGAAACCAGTTAGCGGAGCAGTTGAGAACGATGAAGAAACGTATGAAATAATACCTCTGAACGGACGAAGAATAGTAGATTTGCAGTACTTTTTAGAGCAGCTACAAAATACCACTGAACATGGGGTTAGATTTGATTGCACTCTAAGAAACGGACTGCCGTATAAACAATCCATTAACGGATTGCAATCAACTATACATTACCATTGTGAAATGTGCAATGGAAAGTTCAAGTTGTTTACAAGCAAAAAAAATGTCGCTAGTGTAGACGTAAACACTGCAGTAGTAATTGCTGGAATCGCCATCGGTATAGGATTTTCTAACAGTGAAGAACTTTTTGCAACATTAGATATCCCATTCATGTCTATAAGAACATATAGTAAATGCACAAGCAAAATTAATGCATCTTGAAGTAAGACTGCACTTATGAAAATGCAAGAAGCGGCTCGGAAAGAATCAGACTATGGCAAGAAAATTGTAAGTGTGGATGAAAACGGAATTACACTAATAATGGTTATTGCAGATGGATGCTGGTACAAAAGATCATATAGATCATATTATAGTGCTCTTTCTGGTGCAGCATGTATCATAGGCCATCATTTTGGTTAGGTTTTCTATCTGAGGGTAAAAAAACAAATACTGTATCAAAAGTGCAAGAGCAGAATATGCAAATGAAGTTCCCAAACAACATGTTTATTTTAAAATTATTTTGGAGCTTCAACCAGAATGGAAGCAGCTATTTTAGTTGAAGCTTTCAAAGAAGGTGAAACGACGCATGGCTTAATATATTATATACTAATTGCAGATGGGGATAGCAGTACGTATAAAAAATAGTAGATAGTCGTCCATACCATAACGTAACTGTGGAAAAATTTAATGCAGAAACCACATTCTACCTAATTATTGTACTAAGCTAAGAAATCTTTCACAAGATACTAGGTTTCCAATTTCATTTAGAAAAAATGAAGATATGCCGGAAAAGATAGAGTTATTAAAATTAAATATACAAAATAGCGTTAATCAGGTATTTGGACAACATGATGATTGCAAAGATTACTACTGCAAAAGAAAACACGAGCAAAATAATAATTTAGACGAAATAAAGATTTGTCAAGAATTTCATTTGCGTCTACAGCAATGTTTGAGGTCTGTTTGGTTAAATTCGGCTAGTCTGATAAATAACTTGTTGAGCAATTTAACCGCGTTGTAGCCAAACACGCCGGTAGAAAAAGAACCAATTTTTTTAAAAGATTCATACCAAGACGCTGAGATGCTGCTGTGGTAAGATTTAATACCAAAACGGCTTCTAAGCAAACTTTATAAAACTATTTGCGGTACGGGCAACAGAAATATTAACAAATTTTGAAATAAAACGACAAAGAAAAATTGAACATGCTGCACAATATTCGATGCAAACACAACAAAAAATAGAAGGAGTCTACCAATGATAGGACAGAAACCAGAATTGGACTAAGGAGAAAATTATCTAAAACCTGATATGCCTGAGTAGATTTTTCAAGTTGAAAA
This sequence comes from Abscondita cerata, assembly GCA_030710515.1. Classification (NCBI taxonomy): domain Eukaryota; kingdom Metazoa; phylum Arthropoda; class Insecta; order Coleoptera; family Lampyridae; genus Abscondita; species Abscondita cerata. The sequence goes on along the minus strand of JALBCR010003597.1, from coordinate 35,861 downwards.
CATAAATTCATTAACAGTCTAAGAAAAACAACTAAAGAAAGGAAAACATTAGAAAAAAGATACAATTTTACAAACACGCAGTGGAAAAATGGTTAGCAGAAAGAAGAAAAGCTTTTAACAGCTTCAATATTTCACAAAGTGTGCACAAGGCGACCTACAACTTTTTGTAAAAATTTGGTGAAACATTTATTGTACAATAGTAAAATATTGAATGTAGCTTCTGTAAAACATGGCAGGGACAACGAAAGTCGTACCATACAGCAACTTGAAGTTCAAGAAAACATCAAGATCCAGATTTGGTTTATTTGTTGATCTAAAATTGTGTCATTTGGGAGCTACTCCAGGTGGATTAATAAACAAGAACTTGGTAGTCAAAATTAACTGTCCATCCTCAGCTTACAATAGGAATCCGGATGAATTTTAAGTTTTGGTTATACGAAAAGAAAACACACAGCTTTAAATTAACACAACCAATAGAGGGTATCATCAAAGTGAAGGACAAATACAAATCAAAACAGAAAGGGCTGCTTGTTCGCGGTCATGGAAAGGAGAAAAAGTCCCTTAAAAGTGGAATACACAAATAAACCTCAGGGATTTTTGAGGCCGCAATGTAGAACAAAATTGACCAAATTTTGTACTTGATTGCATTTACATAAGTTAGTAGTATCCTCGCCATACAAGAAACATGGAAACAAAGCCTAGCTACATGTGGAAGTTTAAAAGAATTTACTAGGAAGAAGAAACATAATCTTATTTAAAATTAAGTCTTTTTTCCCGATGGTAGTCAGTTGTCTCTCGGTTTTTTACATGTAATTTTCACGTTTTAAAAATTAAAAATATTATAAAATTCGATAAATTAATTTTAAAAAACTTATTCTTACACCATACTTGGACAGAATAAGGGCATTTATTTTTTTGTATTGATGAGCAATAATTCAAAATTTTCGTTGACCTACAATTTTTTAAAAATAATTTGACATAAATTCGTAGAATTGAAATATCCAAGTAGGATAATGGCAGCCAAGACCTACTTAAAATGCATTAGAAATAATGGTGTCCCTTTTTACGCTGATGATGATGATCAGCTAAAAAATATTATACAAATTTCGAGTGTAAAGTAATTTTACGGCGCTTCAGCTAATGAGGAACTCGTCTTCAAATAAAGCTATCGCGCAGTAAAATTCTACTTTCCACACTCTAACGTAAATAACTATTGTTGATACAGTGGCATAACTTCAAATTGAGTCCGGGGTCCAAAACCAGAGGGCTCCCACGCTTACCCTTATCAATAGGTATGACAAAACAGTTTAAATTTATTATATTATTTTATAATACAATGATTATTATTGATTATCACATGTTTACGATATGAATACAAAAAGAACTGTGCAACAAAATAAATACATAATGACATAATTATAGGTATCTTCTTGATTTTTTTATTTGCAAGGGCCGTAAAATAGTCGAACTATTGAGATTTTAGGCTCTACTTTTTCAGTCGAGAGTTATTATCAAACTTGAAAACCGGTACTGCGACATTATGCTACAAAGGTATGACTTAATTAGTTTTAATTTAGAAAATGATATTCCTGCGGCCGCTACAGTAACGGGTATAGTTAAAAAAAAAATGCAAGCTATACCAAATATTTGAAACATTTGATGTGAGTAGATGGTTTTCAATTATTAAACATTTACTTAAATTATATATAGATTCCAGTTCCGATAATTTATTTTGAAAAGTCGCTTTTATTTGCAGAATTTCATTGACCAAGTCTAACGAAAGATCTTTCTCATATTTTTGAACAAGGTTAACGGCAGCAGATTGCCAACTATTCTTCAGTCATTGAGAAAATATTTTTTGGCATAATATAGGTGAAAACAAATTCGAAATTACATATAAGTAAACCGTGTTTTAATTTGGAAAATCACAATATTAAGAGTACCAAAAAAAATGTGTCTGTTTCAATAGCTATTTTAGTACAAGTGAGCAAAATATGTCCTTCGCTCGTGTGGCCAATTTCGGACACGCGAGAAAAAAGCATTACTCACGTCTAAACATGATTTTTTCCACGATCGTAAAACATAATTTTTTCTAAAAATAAATATTTTATTAATGACTAATTTAATAGTATACATATACGTTCAACTGATTTAATATAAATTCGCTAAAACTTTAACTATATTCTTGACAAATTTCTATATATTTAAACTAAATTAATAGATGGTACATAACTATAAAGATACGGTTTACTTACTATATAATTTGAATTAATTATACTCGAGTATGCAAGCAAATATACGCTTTTGAATTTTGCTCACTTGTGAAGAAATTATTCCCACTTTGCTCATTGTATTGAGTTGAATTTTAATCAATTTTGCTAACGATTGTGGAAAAAAAATTTTTTTGTGTCTGATAACCGTTGGTCACTGCTCAATTCATCCATAAATTTAGGGACTTACGAATTCTTTTTTTTAAATGTAGATTCAACTCCCCAAGTCTCTGCTAACTTAACTGATAAATTTAGTACATTTTCAAAATTATTTATTATTTTTTGCAATCCCTGTAAAGCATTTTTAGCAAGTTGGCAGCTTGGTCGAGATCGCATTCTCGTGCTTGTAGCAACAGAGTCACTGTGTTTAATAAATTTAAAATTTTGCCTCAAATTCTATAATTATTATTACGTCAAAGTTTGAAAATAATTTTGAAGTAAAGTTGCCTCATTTTGTTCTTCTTTATTGCGTCCTGCAAGAGATATGTATGCCAGAACTGGGTATAATAGATTCAGCGCCGAGAGGCAACTGCCTAGCAATGACCAACTGAGTTGAGCACAATTTTTTAAAAGATACATTAACAGAAGACAGAAGATTTTTAACTGTGACCATCTATTGCCAAAAAACACATGTGATTTGTCATAAAAAGTTATAAAATTTTAAATATTTTGGACAGGAATTATTAATCATTAAATTTAGATTATCAGCTGCACAATGGACATATGTAGCCACAGGTTGGATACGTTTTATTCGAGCTTTGAAACCCAGAATAAACACCACTCATGTTGCTGCACCATCAAATCCAATGCCTTTGAATTTGTTTATATTGACCTTATTTTGTTCAAAATTTGTGTAAACTTCTTCTTCTATTTCTGCACTACTTTGACTTTGCATTTCTTCAAACCAAACAAAGCTTTGATGAATTGGATATATTTATAGGTACTTCATTTTTTCACACTCAATATTAACGTAGCGGTACACATGACTTTGCTGATCAATTTTGATATATCCTAGGTTGAATCAGGAATATAATCTAAAAATGGTGCCTTTCGATATCCTCTAAAATATCACATTTAATTTTTTCTGCTATAAGCGAAATAATTTCATTCTGTATTTGTGGACTTAAATACTTGACAGTGTCTTTAGGTTTGCGGAGTAATTCAGAAAGTACAGGATCGTACTGTTTTCACATTTTTTGCCTTCTTTATGTTTTCTTAAAGCAATGCTTTCTATTGACAAGGTTAAAATCACATTATACACCCTATCCAAGATCTGCATCCAGTAACTTTCTTCTTGTCGAATTTTTTTTTTCGAATTTTCTAAGTTCTTCATTCACAGTTTTTTTGTTCTATAAACTGCTTAAATGCTAAGTAAGCCTTTTTCATGAGATTTTGATTCATCATGTCTTTCAATTCCACGTCCTGTAATGTCGCAAAAACCCGTTACTGACCATTCCTGATGTCGAAAATTCTGAAGGCAAAAACATTTGTTAATTGTTGGAAAGTAACACAATCATGATCCTCCAATGTTTAATCCTGATTTAGTTGTTACAAAGTAATAAGCTGATGCAAAACAACGCCCATTAGTGTTTTTCGAAATACGGGTCATATTTTACGATGAAATGTTTGCTTCTCTTGTTAATAATTTTCCGCGATCATTGGCAAAGTCCGTTGAGAACTTTTCAGTTTCAAAAAAAATTCCACATTTTTTTCAATAGAACTAATGGATGTTGAAGAAGAAGTAGGTTTGTCGACGAGGAACATCATCAGAATTATCAAATGATTTGTACTTCTTCGTTTGAATTCTATAGAATCACATACATGATTTCACTGAAGCAGATTTTAAAAAATAACCACTACTTTCGTTAATTTACTGATTTTTTTATTTCCAAGTTTTAGTTTTTTACGTTTCTACTCTCCGCTAGCTTGCTTATCCATAATGACAATATGTATTGTTGTTAGCACAAGTTTGTGGATTCTGTTGTGTGATGTATTGTCCTTTAACAACTACACAGAAGAAAAATTTGTGTTGATAGTAAAAAAATTTACAAAAAATGTTACCTTTAATCATAAATAAGAATAGCTGCTCAAGTACACAATCACGATAGTATTATTCACTAATTTAAATTATTGTAGCTGATATTAACAATTACTTACTTAAGATCGAAAACAATGTAAACCTCGTAAATACAAAGCACTACCAATGGCACTACCACCTTTCTTAGCACTACTAACGCAATTATTTAAAGTGTTAGATCAGGCGAATTTTTACTAGTCTTAAAATCCAACAAGCGAAATTAGAGTTTTGAACTCTCGATTTCCAACCACTTTTACGAAAAGTACGTACAAACTGACTGACTGAAGAAATCTCCAAGCAAGCAAAATCTGAGAATTCAAATATGTTATGACTAGGCTCCAGTAAATTTGCATTGTTTATAATTCTCTGATTTCAAATTGAGATTTGAACAAACACAAATTCCAGTGTTTCTGTCGTTTTGCGTTCATTTGAATTTCGTACTTTCACATTTATTTTCCATATTGTACCTATTGTTTTTCAAATTAGGTATTATTAAAAATTTCAATTTTTATTTAACTAAGTTACAATAAGAGTGTGCAAACCTAGCATCCTGGCCCATGGGCCCTTTTCACTTGCCCTTACTCCTCTTTGTTAGTTACGCCACTGTGTTAATGGTTAACTAACGAATCAAATATCTGACAATTGAATAAGTCCTCTTACCTTCTAGCAATAATTTTCAGTTTAAAATGGAAAATTTATCTGAATAAAAATAAAGCTCGAAGGAATTGGTTATTAATAAATGTGTAACCATTAAGAAACAACATAACGCTTCTAAGGCACAAATTGATGTATTAGTGACCAAAAGGTAAATAACGTTCTGGTCAAATTGGCAAAATCACAAAGGCTTATGGGATTTTTTTACAAGAATTATCATTTATTATTGCACAAGAGTGTCGTATATTACTGAGAAATTTAGGGTTTAAAAATTTTTTGGCGAGAAAAAGGTGTTTTTTGGTTGGCAGTTTTTTGAGCCAAATTGCTAAAGGAAGGAGATTAGAATTTAGACAGAACAAATTTGCTCGGTAAAATATAAATCTCGAGTATACGACATGACAATTTAATGAATAAGAAATATATAAATCGTCAAACTATTTATTTTGGCAACGGAATCCGCGATAATCATACCGATAATTGATTAAAAATACTAAATGATAAACCGGTAGTACATTTGCCATTGTCAATGTGACAATTACTTGACATGTGATTTTTTGTACATGAATTACATTGTCATGTGTACCTATTATTCATAATTGTACACATTTGCATAATCATTGTGACTACTTAATTACTAATTCGGTTTCTTGTAACTGTTCAATAAGTGCTCTGGAATAGAAGTGATTATTATTTGTCCATTTTTTAGAATAGACGATACCTATGACAATATCAAAAACACTATCTACAGCAAAATTGTAAACACCAGGTATTTTATAGGTTTGAGTAAAGATGTTGTTTAGGGATTATGTACCTGTTATTTACCTACATCACAACTACGTTAGGTAAATTTACTACAATTTTAAAAACTTGTACTTATCCGGTGTGTGTACTGAAGATTCTTTAAGTTTAGTAAAAAGTAAAAAAATTTCAATAGGTGACTTTTTACCATTTTTTATTGATTTTTAGAGGAAATAGTTTACATTTACCAATTTCGGGTAGAATCGTGAATGTTGAAATTAATTAACCGAATTTATTTTGGGCAAAATGAAGTTTGTCGGGTTAGCTAGTTTACGCATGATCATTCTATAGTTGGATATATTTGGTTCGAGATACAGGCAACATTTTTTGAATTTCTTGTGTTTTTGTCCTATTATCTCCACAAAGTTCGAATCGAATCTGTCAATTGTAGCACTTGGCTCAAATCGCCTTCATAGTGAGCATACTATACGGATTTTTACTGATATTCTGATGTACCATACATTACACTTTGATCACAACACAATAAGAAAAATAATAGAATGTACCATATTAGTACGGCTGTTAGTTTATAAGAGAGGGGGTACCTTATATTTTTGATACAAGTAAAAAACAACTATGCAGTCTTGTTGGGTAGACCCAAGAAACGATTTAGAAGGTAGCCACAATGGGGAACTCCTCCAAGCACGTGTATATGCATGCCAACCCAAAACAATTTTCCTCAAAACCAACCATTTTCTAGCTACAAATCGATTGCACGGCATTAAACTTGACGAGAAATGTTGATTATCGTCGTGAGAGTGACCAAGGAGTGACGTAAGATAAAAACCCGTCATTGGAGGGCTTCACGTGCCTTTTGGGACAATTAAGGTCAAATTGTGCCCTGAAAAAGATACACACTCGAATGTGTCACTTTTTTCTTTTTTGTAATAATCGTATTATAATAGTACACCTAAAACGTATCTTTTCTGAAATATTGACTTGAAAGGGTAAGTTATGAGCAGTTTTCACTCAAACACACGAAATGCTTATGCTTTTTCCAATCGAAAGGATTTACACAGCGGATAGTTATATCGATTGTATGATTAATTATTGTTTTTATTTCACAAACTTGTGGATACCGTGGAAAGTGCTGTATTGAAGATAAGAAAGAGCAGTGGTAGACATTTCTTTTATCAGGAAAACATTTTGCATCGCAACTACACAACTCTGTACATTTTACACCTTTTACGGCACTGGCATCGATTTACAGCCACACCTTATGAGTTCAAGGCATGCCTCTGACGCCATCGGTATCGTCGCCCACTTCAGGATCCACTTGTTATCCTACAAGCTCCCAACCGTTCCGCGGGGCTGCAGCTTTTGACGAAGAATAAAGGTTTGACCCCACACCAATCCACTTTAACTGGCTTTGCGGGTGTGCTGTTTAGGCGTTCTGGTCAAAGAAGGTTCTCAATCTGGCGTCCTTTCTTCATAAATAGTTGCTTACGACACTCATTAACGCTTTGGGCACGTCATTGACTTGCAATGAGCCAACAAAATTCACATGAGAACGTCGTTAAGTTAGAACTAAATTTGAACGCGTTGTGCAGAGTCTTTAACAACTCAAATTCAAATATAGTCACAGTGTTCTGAAGCGTCCAGATTTTATACTCTGAGGTAAAAACTAGAACAAATGCAATTAAAGGTCATTAGTAAATGTACTCACCATATTTATTTGTGCGTTTTCAAAATGTCTAACACTATATTTACCTTCAGGTTGGCAGCACCGATAACAATGATCTGCTGCGTACTTGACGTCAGCTTTTTCGCTTTTCATTCCGAGCTGTTTGTAACTTTATTTCTACATTAAAACATTCGATATAACATGTCACGTATTGCTGCGAAAATCATTACGTTTTAGGGAAAAATAGGTGCATTTCGTGTGTTTTGAGTAGAAAACCGCCTGCAACTTGTAACGGTTAAATTTTCGCCTTGGCCATAACTTTCACCTTATTGGCATAACGTATCATACAGAGAGGTTAAATATTATCCATGATCTTGGCCTCCTCGAGAGTAGGCAACAAATTTTTGCAGGGCTCAATATTTCGGAAAAGATACTTTTAGGTGTACTATCATATATACAATTATTACAAAGAAGGCAAGTGACACCTGCAAGTGTATAAATAAATAAGTTGATTATATTCTGCTAAAGTCTGTATACTATTGGCGAGTAATAAATCATAATTGCTTGAAATAATTCTTTATTTTCTTGTGAAAGCGGTTCTACGGTTAAGTAAAACCAATAAATTCTAACCAAAATACGATCATTGTGCCGCTCTTTGCAGCATATCGACCCATCTAGGGTCTGAGAACAATAGTTTAATCTGTGTAAACACGTTGCCATCAGCCCAGGTACTGACGAAACGAGAATCATAGCCGTAGATGGGTATTATACCAAGATACAAAAATAATGGTATATAATACGTAAGAAGTAAAATTTGTAATGTGATCTACTATACAAATAAAATAAATAACATATAAATAATATATGACATAAATATAAAATAAAATAGTAATGCAGATATCGTCAGTACATTTATTACAATTACAATTAATTTGCGGGACCGATTTTTAGGCATCAAAAGTAAATTTGGCTCAATTATAAAATTATGTGGTTGTCATGGAAACTTATCAAAATGAATAGATAAAAGTAACAGGCATAAAAATGTTCATTTAAATAACAAGACATTAGTAGGTAAAATAGGTATATTTAAAAATAACTGACAATACTCACTCATGGTTACAATAAATGGTGTTTAGAGAGTAGAACACTGTTTCAGGCACATTACGCTTGGTCATTTAACTTTCTTCCTCGTCTGAAATTTCCATTTCGGAATCAGAATCGCTGTCTTGTGTGTTTACTGATATAATAATTGGCTCCAATGTTATCTCTACTAAATTATCCAGTTGCCAACATTTGTCTTCTTCCTTAACGACATGAGATACACAGTTCTTCCATCTTTCAGGTGTTACTTTGTTTAATGCATTTTCCAGTTTTTTCACGTCGTCGAGTTTAAAAGTGGTATTGTTACGAGCGACGTCACCTTTACTTGAGCCCAAACCAACTCTATAGGATTCAGCTCACAATGGTAAGGTGGTAAACGCAGTACTTCAATGCCCCGATTCTTTGCCATTTCGTCAATAACATGACGTATATACTTATTCTTATGAACTTTAACAATATCCAATAATTCTCTTTCACCATGTCATCCTCAAAAGTTATATTCTTAACAGATAACCAATCTATAATTTCTGCTTTCCTCCAAGCGCTGGTAGGTAAATTTTCGTATCTTCGTGAGTGGTAGCTGGCGTTGTCCATAACTATTATAGATCCTTGGGGTATCAAATCTAGCATCTGCTCAAAATATTCTTCACACAGCATTCATGTCTTCGTGGTAGTCGCCAGTTTTCTTTGATTCGAATTCTAACAAACCACCATCTACAAAGCCATCTTCATTGCCAATATGAGTAATAATTAACCGTGTTCCTTTCCCAGAAGGCGGTCGAAATCCTGTCGATAGCCCTTCTATAAATCCTTGTCGAGCACTCGTAACGGTATTATCATGCCATGTTTTTTTACGGTATGTCCTGCATTGATCCAGGTTTCATCCAAATAGAATATACGCCTGCCTTCACGCCTATATTTTCTTATTTCCCGAAGATAATTTCTCCTCCATGTAATAATCTCTTGTTTTTCAATTAAAACGGATCTTCTATTTATCTTCTCCAAGTAAACTTCAACTTGCGAAGAAGTTTCCACAGTGTTCTACGACTCATTTGGGGTAGATTTTCATCCTCATTTACTGCTAGTAAAATCTTATCGATTGTAGGAATCTTTCCGTAAGTAGAACGAGTGAACCTTTCTACGGACAGAATTCCTCATTGCATCATCTAATTCCATCGGGCGCCGACCAGGAGATGGAAGTGGGTGAAGCACTTGTCCCAAATTTTTCTTTCCCTCACTAGTTTATAAATGGTGGATTTTGATATTCCCGTCATTGCAGAACATAATCCTACAATATCATCGACACTTTTGCAGGGTGTTGACATCGAACAGCGTCATGCACATTTAAAATTATAATTTTTCATTAGCAGATAACGCACCACTTTTAACACGTTTTGCTGGTGAAAAGTTTTCCATTTCAAAATTATTTGCACTAACACACAAACAAACAAACAAGCCGATTCATTGCTAATAACAAACTAAACATATTTTTCATTTAGAAAGTATACGAAGCCCTTTCGGTCAAACAACTAATTATCTGTAATCTTCCGCAGAAATTACAACCCGTCTGCCGTAATGACTGCGCTAACGACCCCACTTCTACCTGATGATAGATAATCCAACACACATTTTGACGCTAAAGAATAATTGTTTTAAAATTACTTTATTTAGCTATATCGATTCTTAATTGTAATAATCACATAATAGTAAATAATTTTTTGAAATATTCCACAGTTTAATAAGATACAAATATTCATAACTTTTGTAAAACTCAGTATACGTACCTATATAAAATTAAAATTTAAAATAGACAAATTGAGAAACGACACATTTGTCATTTATCGATTTTAGAGTTTAATTTTATATTCAAATACTGTGTTTTACAAAAGTTTTGTATCTATTTATATCTTATTAAACGGTGGAATATTGCTGAATTAAATTATTTACTATGAAAAATAGATTCCACAAACGAAAAATTGAAACAATAAAAGAAACCACATAATAATTCATATCAAGGTAGATTTTACTATTATAATATATTTACCTACTAAAAATATGATTTTCCAAACGTATCAGGTACCTACGCCACTGCAATACGGGAGATTCGATAATTCTGACAGGTTTATTACTCCGCGCCAATATTATACTGATTATAACCATTATAACAATGCAAACCAACGATCTCCGTCATTGGTCAAATGAACAAACAAAATCAAATCAAACCTTTCAAAGTTACAAACTTTTCTCAACACGGTTATGTTTGTCAAATGTTTGAAGGGTTGTATATTAAATAATGCTATGACCTTGGCAGATACTATAAAAATTATTTAATTATTTTGATTGATTTATATGTTTATGCACTTTATATAAAAGTCAAATAAAAAACAAGAACAAATAATAATTAACTTGAAGCATATATGTATTGCTTATTACACCGGATGAATCTATAAAACTCAAGACTCGTAATTGCAAAGAAGTTTGTGGATATTATGAAATTGTTATAAGCAATTTTATAGTTAATTTCGTATACAGAAACATAAAAGTTCAATTATATCAATAAAAATCAATATTAATTTAACGACGCGAATAATAAAATGACAAATACTAAATTGGTACAAGTTTCAGTTATTCAAATAAAAACCTTATAATTATATGGTTCGGGTGTTCGGTAGAAAACGATTCAATTTTATTGAAATTTATAATCTGGCTGAAGCTTACGAGAATCCAAAAGCTATTCTTCTGGCGTGTTGTGTAACGATGGTAACATTGGTAACGCACCTAAAACCTCATTGTAGAACATTCGCATGCAAACAGAACACTGAACAAAATAATTGGCTCTCACAAACTCACATATTTCAAGCAAAGTTAGGTTTGTTCTCTACACATTTTGTCAATCTCTTCCAAAGCCAGGACGCACGCAATTTTCGGTCTTCTTGAGACGTAGCAATGAAAATGATCTCACAAATTGTTCCAAGCCACTTTGCAGTTTGTAAGAATGCGATCATTCCGTGAATTTATGGAGAAACAAAGAGATATATGAGACTATTTGGCGACGCATCGGTTCAAAGTTATAACTCGGCAGTGTTTCACAGGTGACATACCGATTGTTTTTTACACCTGATCTGAAAGATTATTGCTCTAATGCAGCGTGTTGTTTTTCTAGTCCACGTGAGATAAATAATGATTCATTCATGTATACACTAGAACTGCACTCAACGTAAACATGTTCGAGAAACGTAGATTCGTTAAGAAGGTATGTGGCATGTCAACGGAGAACTCGCAATCATTCTACAGAGTAATGAATTGATTGCTTAGACAAATCGGTTTCAAAGGCTGAAAGCTATGGCCACTGGTCCGAGGCGGTACAAAGCATTCCTTCTGAAAACGTCATTAATTAAATTCAGGATTTGTTTTTTGCCTTTAAAGAGAGATTTGATTCCTTTGTTCTTCAAATGTATACTAGGTTAATAAGTTTAAAGCGTGAGAAGAATTTTTCTGTTATTACTTTTTTACAATACACTTTAACCCTTTTTTTGTAGTTGTAAACGATTTTAATCGCTCTTGTAATTGTATTGTCTTTAAAATTACACTACTGCCAATTCTAAAAGCTTTTTGTCCCCTCTGTTTAATTTAGTAATCACTAGAAAGTCTAAAAAGCGAGTAATATAATATAATCGAGAATAGTATTGTACATCATAGCTACACATGAGTATGTTTGAAGATAAATAAAATTAATTATTTAATACTATGTTTGTTTTAAATTTACAGTTTTTCTTCTCAAGTCACTGTTTTATTATTTGTTTTTTTCGGTACTTTTTTTATTAAAATTGAATATGACGTGGTGATTATTCTTCTGACATTTTTGTACAAATATCAAACATAACATTTTAAAACCTTCTACGGTCAGAAGGGTTTCAATAGAGCTGAAACAAAACAATGGTTCTTTTTACGCCACTTGCCTACTATAGTGGGCTTCTTCAGAGCATCTATTTATTAACAAGTGAAAAGAGATCATTCTTGTGTCGTCATTATAATAAAAATTACAAACAGTTTATATAACATTTGTCAACAACGTATAAAATGATAATTCTTGAAAATTACTAATTAAAATAAGTACTTAGTTAAGGTAATGTGTTTTTTTTGGTTATATTAGAACTAAATTGTATCCATTTATAAACCATCAACTGATAAATTAAAATTTAATAAATAGACAAAATTCAGTTTAACGTAAAACAAAACGAACAACATGTAATATAAAACGCGAAATAACACTGACAAAAATACATCAAACGTCCATAAAGATACATTTGTAACAATTATTGATAATAGTATTGTTAGTGTGCGTTAAATTCAAGGATGACATAATTTAATGTCAATTAAGCAAATATAAAATTTAATATACAGGGTAGCTTTTATGTATGGAACCAAGGCTCTGTAGCCAAAACGGTTGAAGGCATCATTCTGGAAATTTTAGGGATCAAATCTAAAGTTATTTCACATACTTTGACATAATAAAAATTTCTTTGCTCGATATTTTTTACACAGCCGCCATCTTGAATTTTTTAAATAGCAAGATGGGTCATGTGATATATCATTTGAAAGCTTATTTTATTTACTTTGCATCTGACTAGAAACATTGAAGTTGATTTGGGAGGAAATACCTAAAAATTTATTCTAATAATTATTTCTGCAATTATTTGTATTATCGCCTTTTAATTTACGTGGCGATGCTTTTGACACGTTACCTCAGGTGACGTTACCTAGGTAACGTTATAACGTCAAACATCAGTTATTTATTACTAGTTCATTATTATTCAATAATTAGAACCGTCTCTGCAAATGAATCAGCTAACTGAACAGAAAGATTACAAATTCTTATGATGGTTGGTTACGGCGATAGAAAACGCACGCATAAAGAAGTTTGCCAACTCTTCAATGCTGAAAACCCTGATAGGAATCCTATAGTGAGATCTACTGTGACCAAGACTTTACGACGGTATAATATCACTGGGAGTGTTAAGAACCGTCGCAGAAGTGGCCGACCAACAACAGTGGCTACAGAGGATAATTCATATAGTATTAATGGATGTAGTTCATCAGCCCAAAACATCAGCATATCAGCTTGCACTAAACCATAATAAATATTCAAACTCAGTTACAAAAGTAAATAAGCTTTCAAATGATATATCACATGACCCATCTTGCTATTTAAAAATTCAAGATGGCGGCCTGTCAAAAACTATCGAGCAAAAATTTTATTGTGTCAAATTATGTGAAATAGCTTCAGATTTGATCCCTAAAATTTCCAGAATGATGCCTTCAACCGTTTTGGCTACAGAGCCTTGTTCCATACATAAAAGCTACCCTGTATAATATACGTAGTTATTCTTATTACAAAAATAAAAATCATAGAAATTATAATAGTATTAATTGGGAATTAATATCTAATTTATTAATTAACTTAGGTATGTTAGAATTATTTATTTTTATTATTTTATTAATTGTTAGTGTATATGGAACTAAAATTGACATTTTTATTATAAACGTTAATGTATATCACCTAAGCACTAATCTTTTTATAATTTTTCTATGTCTAAAATTGTATTATCAAAATTAAAATTGTGTCCTTCCTTGACATGATGTGATGACAATCCACAAAGAAATTATCCAGTAAGACCTATAGTCTTTTTTGTAGTTCACCATTATGAACTTTCAAAATTTTTATGTCGAATTTTTAAAAATATCAAGTATTTGTTTAGATTTGAAATAAAAATTCTTATAAACTAATCGATAAAATACACAATGTGACGATACCAAAGACCACCAATTATCTCATTTGATGTGAAATCACTTTTTACAAATATCACTAAAGAATTAGTTTAAAATTAATTGATAAATACTGGTCTGAGATCAGTGGTTTTATTTCTACCTTGAATTGTAGAAATCTTAACTGTTGCATTTATTTTTGATTCCAGTTATTTTGTGTATAAATATGTTATTAGGCTATTACGTGTATTCCACACCTGACATCAATACTACATTAACAACATTTAACAATTACAATATTAACCTACAATTTACGTATGAATTAGAAAACGATGGAAAAAATTCCATTTCTGGATGTGATGTTAATTAATAATAACAACGATTCTACTTTACTCCATTGACTGGTTCATGAAACAATAGCTTCTAACCGGATTTTAAAATACTACTCTAAACACCCACACAAGCAAAAATAAATATTAATCAAAACATGCATAATAAAATTAAAAAAACTTAGTAGTCCGCTCTTTACAACAATAACAAAAAAATGTTAGTCAATACTTTAAAACGTAACAATTAACCCGACAAAACTGATCACACAATTACTAATAAACACATTTTCACTTACTAACATACAAAATCAGGACACCACAATCCACTTTTACACCCATCGTTTTATAAAACCATAAACATCCCTGGCCTTTCACAAAATTGATTAACATTCTCAAAAATAATGAAATAAAAAATCATTCTATACAATAACAACACAATATATAACACTATTTACACTAAACTAAACATGTTAGACAAATCCAATTTAATTTACAAATTAGACTGTATTAATTGTGGTTCTAGCTGCATAAGCCAGACTAGACAAAAGTTAAGAAACAGAATAAAAAAATCATATATATAATTGTAATAAAAAATCTGAGGAAACTGGATTGTCATCACTCATGTCTAGGAAGGACACAATTTTAATTTTGATAATCCTACAATTTTAGACATAGAACCAAATTATAAAAAAGATTGGTGTTTGAGATGATATACATCAACATGTATAATAATAATGTCAATTTTAATAGTGACACTAATAATTTAAGTTCCATATACACTAACTTAATTAATAAAATAATAAAAAAATAATTCTTACATACCTAAGTTAATTAATAAATTAGAAATTAATTCCCAATTAATACTATTATAATTTCTATGATTTTTATTTTTGTAGCAATAAGAATAACTACGTATATTATATATTAAATTTTATATTTGTTTATTTTACATTAAATTATGTCATCCTTGAATTTAACGCACACTAACAATACAATTATCAATAATTGTTACAAATGTATCTTTATGGACGTTTGATGTATTTTTTGTCAGTGTTAGTTTCGCGTCTTATATTACATGTTGTTCGTTTTGTTTACGTTAAAGTGAATTTTGTCTATTTATTAAATTTTAATTTGTCATTGATGGTTTATAAATGGATGCAATTTAGTTCTAATATAACCAAAAAAAAACATTTACCTTAACTAAGTACTTATTTTAATTAGTAATTTTTCAAGTTATCACTTTATACGTTGTTGACAAACTTTATGTAAACTGTTTGTAATTTTTATTGTAATGACAACACAAAAATACTCTCTTTTTTTACTTTTTAATAAATAGATGCCCTGAAGAAGCCCACACTATAGCAGGCGAAACGTTGGCGTAAAAAATAGAACCATTGTTTTTTGTTTTTACAACTCCTATTGAAGGTCCTTTATTAACAAAACAAAGGAGGAATTATTTACTAAAAGGCAAACATAACCTGCTTAAAAACCAAATTTACTGGTATTAAAAATTGTAATTTAACAATGTCTAGATTTTTAAGGTTTTCACGATTATTTTGAAAATAACTATAATTATAAATAACTGAACAAATTTTCTTTTAATAATTGCATACCGCTTTGCGATAATTGATGTTGTTATTACAACCTTTGTCATATTTCTATAAAGAAAACTTTTCTAGAAGTTGGCACTAAAATGATTTTGCCAGTATGGAAATACAAAATTCAAGATATGCATTACAAGCGGATTTGTTTTCTTTCGTGTAGAATTTTATTTCCTTTGATAAACAAAACAAACGTAATTGCGCTGAACTCTTTATATTACGTATGTATATGTTACACTCAAGACCGAAAACACTCATTAGAATACGTTATTACTTTACCAATTTTTAATTTAGCAGAGTGTAGATTCTAATTAACGTATTTTCTTATGGAGTGCCCAAAATTTATAGTGATTAAAACTTTATTTTCTAAAGGACTGCTCAACTGCAAGTCACTTAGGACACTAACTAAATTACAAGGAGAGAAACCGTTATTTTTTTTTCGCAGGTAGAAAACAGGTTTTCATAAATCTAAAAATAACTCATTTCCTGCTAAGTATTAACAAATACGATGTACAATGATTTGCGATATGGGTCCTAGTAATTTTTCAAAATTTTTGGTATACACTGTGTCCGAGATAAGGAGGGGCTACTATGGGGGTCTTAGAAACGGTAAGAGGTACAGTTTGGTTAAATGAGACAAATTTGCGCAATCAAATGCCTAAGAAAATGTCGTTTAGAAATCACAAAAATTTTGTTAGTTTTGAGATTTGTGAAGAAATTGGGTTTTGATTATACGAACTATTTTTCTGACGTTAATATTTGACCTAAAACAAAACCAATGACACTTCCCAGCAACCATTCATAGTCTTTAACGTGACATTGTCAGTTTTTGACATCTGAAAGCATATGGTGCTTTTAAAAACCTGTAGCTTCTCGGCAAAAGACCAGTGATGAGAAAATAATAAATAATGTTTTGTTAGCTGTCACTGAAGATCCCAGCACATCAGTCCGGCGGATTCAACAAAATAATGGTATACCAAAATCAACAGCACATTATATTTTACAAAAACAAAAATTACATCTGTACAAGTACAGGATTTGTCAAGGACTTAGACCAGGTGACTTAAAACGACGTCGCTCATTTTGTGAATGGTACAGGAGAATATAAATTTTCCTTATCGAATAATATGGTATGAAGTATGTTGACCAATAATGGCATTTTAATAGGTGAAATGTTCATTATTGGTCTGAAACCAATCTACGTGTAAATAGAACTTCGAGGCGTCAACACCGTTTTGGTTTCAATATGTGGGCTGGTATTTTGGGCACAACAATTGTAGAACCATTTGTTTACCATCATAATTTGACATCAGAGCGTTACCTACATTTGCTGCAGAATGTTTTAGAGGATGTTCTTGACAACATGTCTCATGAGATAGTTGGCAACTATTGGATGCAGCAAGATGGTGCACCTGCACATAATTTCAGAGCCGTTCTGGAATACCTTTCAAGGAGATTTCTAGAAAATGTGATAAGTACGCATTCAGAAACACCCTGGCCAGCACGTTTACCCGATATATAACCCCGCTTGATTTTTTTGTATATCAGCAGAATTTTGCTACACACATAGAATTAAGGAGGTTAGTTCTGGAAGCATTTGCCAGTATTACTTCAGGTGAATCGACAGTGAGAAGGTGCTATTTGTGCTTGGAAAACAATGGAAATGTTTTTTAGCATATGCTTTAAACTTAGTCATCTTGTTGTTTTTAACTTAAATTTTCTGTTAAATTTATTTTTTGTTTAAATTGCTGGTTAATTTAATTTTAATTGTTCTTTGTTTATTTCATTAAATTAGTTCATTACTTGAGAAATTAGATTATTAGTAAACATTTAAATTACAGGCATTTTTAATCGATATGGCTAATTGTGTATTTTCAAAATTAAAACTGTAAAGGTCCATAATAGGAATTTTCTTGATGAAAGCTGAAAAACAGTTTAAAAAAAAGAAGTTGATGATGATTCCGCAAAAGACGAAACGTCGGATTAGAAAACTGACAATGCCACGTTAAAGACCAGAAATAGTTGCTGTGAGAAGTGTCATTGGTTTTGATCTAGGTCAAATATTAACGTCAGAAAAAATAGTTCGTATAATCAAAAAATCCAATTTTTTCACAAATCTCAAAAACTAAAAAAAAATTCGGGGATTTCTAAACCAATTTACCCAAATCTGTATCCTCCATAGTGGCCCACCATCTCGTTTAAGACGATAACACTGTTTAACAAATTGAGACCCATTTATTTCATATTTTTCTGTACTGATAGCAAAACTACGATAAGTGCCTGTTTTACTAACTCACGTATCTTTTACACGGTGGCCACCGAAAACGGAACAGACCATTTTCAAAGCTATCTTACACTTTCAAAAAAATCGCTTGGACAGCTCAATATTTGTTTGGAGGGGGGCATCTTCCAAAGGCAAAGTTGACCCCAAAATATCTAAAAGTCGCTCCGGTAGCCCCCATGTCATAAATCTTAAATAGCATGATGGGTTGAGCGGTATCTCGATATGATAACCCTTTTTAATTCTCTAAACAACTATGTGCATCTTATTTTGGTCAGGGAGCACCAAGGGCTCCCGATATCCCTATTTTCGAAAATAAAAAAATAGTCAGAAAATACTGCAATATGGACGAGAATAGCAATTTATAAGGGATATTCATTAACAATAAAATTTACTCTGACAAATGAACAGGTTGCCCCAGCAGCCCCCATCTCCAAAAATCTCAATTTACAAGGCTGGTCAAGTGACACCTCATGAGAAAGGTATTGCCATTCTCTATTCAACCAAATATATTTTATTCCGAAAGGTGGGCACCTGTTAGCATCTACAGAGAAATTTCATCAATACGAGAGGTTCACTTCAAACTTTAGTTGATCTTACCAACTAGTTAAGCATTTTTTGAATTTTCTATTGTTTTCTAGAAAAGGAGGTCCTTAACCTTGCAGATTCAAGGTCAATTATATCATCAAACAGATTACTTATTGCCAACGGATAGTGACTACACATTTTCAAATTTGTTTTATTGACGATTTATTAGAACCAGTCGATCAGCATTGTGCACCTAACAATTTGGTGAAAAGACTAAATATGGAACAACCCAAATCATGTCAAACTCATAAAGAAGACAGGACAACGTCTGTTGGCCTAGCTAGTTTTATCATAAAAAATAGTGTTTTTTTTTGACTTGGCTATAGCCTCTGCAACACATTCGTCATGAAAATAAAACTTTAGTGCATTGATACATAAATATCTATTTTATTAACCAAAAAGTAACTATTAAACCAAATATGAAAATGTCAAAAGAGCAAAAATCTACCTAATTAATTTTAATAAGTTCACGTATTAAACCAAGACCGGCTTTGAGCAACACGAATTTGTAGGTAAAACATCTTCACACATTTTAAACTCTCAGCATTTCATTCAACGTTTAAATGATTTGAAGGTAAATCACGATGATCTCCTTGTTGGTTTTAATGTTACTTCACTGTTTACAAAAGTTCCGTCAAAGATTCTCCCGCAATTATCGAACAAATGTTATTTCAACATGGTAAAGATATGGATTAATAATGCTTATACAAAGTGTCTTTCGTTCACTTATTTTCAATTCCGCAATAACTTCTACGAACAGGTTTTGGGTGCTGCTGTGGGATTCCCTTTATCTCCTGTTGTCCCCAATATTTTTATGGAAGTCTTTGAAACCATTGCCGTTGAAACCAAAAGTATGGTTTAGGTATGTTGATGATATATTTATCATTAGGCCACATGGTCCCCTTTTTAGATACGTTGCTTGACCGTCTAAATAATCAACATATTGACATCAAGTTCATGAAGAAAATTATTGTCTCTCTTTCCTTGACGTACTTGTCACCCGAAACCCAACGGCGAATTAGATCATTCGGTGTATCCCAAATCCACCATACTGACAGATACTTACATGGCTCTTCACACCATCATCCTGCTCAAAAAAGGTCTGTTATTGAATCTCTAGTTTATCGAGCATCCTCTATATGTCAACCTGCCAATCTCAATTTGGAACTGCGTCATCTAACTAATACTATTATTGCAAACGATTATAGCAAACAAGTTATCCAAAAGTCATTAGACGTCACTCCCATCCTGCCCCTCGAGGTTTAAAGGAGATTTCTTCTACCACTTTAGAAACAATTCCAGCTTTTCTCCTTTTACACTCCCTAGGTTACTGATCAAATAGGCAAACTTCTTCAAAAAAACGGCATTAAACCTAATTTTCCATATTTTAACAATATCTCACAAGTTTTACCTTTCCCTAAAGATATGTTTTCGACTCTTTCTTCTCAAGGTGTATATCCGAATCCTTGTTCATTTGATTTAGTGTATATAGGTGAAACTGGTCCTCTATTAGTACGTATTCGAAATATAACCGTTGTGTTAGGTTAAAACACCGTTCCAAGTATGCCGTGGCTGAGTATCATTTGATACTAGTCACAAAATAGATTTTGAAAAGTTTGCTTTTTGATTGCTAAATCTGCTTTCTTTTATAATAGAAAAATCAGAAAGAGTATAAAAGTTGTTTTAATTTTTTTATCAAAATTATTAAGTTGCTAAGCTGTAGACATTTATTTTATTTTTGAGGAAAACGTTTTATGTCGCCGCACACTTCGATACTCTTTCAACGTTTGTTAGTATCAGAGCAATGTGAAGTTCTGCGTGAATTATGTACAACATTCAATACGCAATTTTATTTTCTTCCAATTTCACCTTAACCATTTTGTCTATTTCTCCTAGTTTTTCATAAATCCATGATTTTCTATTAGCATTGACAATTTCCTCATTTTTAATTAGTAAAGACTATTATTAGAGAAGACTTCGTGGTTAACCTCTAACCTTCAAGTCTCGTGAACATATATCATGATCGGTTCTTTCCGTTTTATAATAATAATAAAATTGCCGCGTATCTAAAATTGGAAAAACTTCTACGGGGCAGGATACATTAAAATTGCGTAGAAGGACGCATCAGAATTTCTGAAAAAAGTGTTTCGGGTTCCATAACTACTTTCATTATTCGAAACGTCAAAACGTACGTCAATATTCGTTAGAGTTTTTCGTGTGTGTTAACTACACACACAGGTTGCAACCACTCGACGTTTCATTCTACAATCAAGCCATTTCAAAATAGCTGAAAAAACAACCCAGATCAAAATGTAACTCCGTATCAGATAGGAAAACTCTTTGGTGAAGCGTATGAACGCAGTGCTACCATGAAAAATTGAGTCAGTGGCTTCAGACAGATTGGAATTCACCCATTCAATACGAATATTTTTCCCGATTGGATGTTTGCTGCCGCGAGTGCTACAGATCTACCTGAACTAAATAGATCTGGAGGCCTAATAATACCAACAGAAAGAACTCCTTCTCCAACGCCACAATCTAGAACTACCGCAATAGTTTCGAGTAAAACAAAACCTGTAGTTTTGGACAGAAGCCGAGTTTCAGTACAAATCATTCTTCGAACATCTAAACAGTTAATATCTTTTAAGCGAAAAGAATCGTAAACGGCAAGGGACTGCTGTGTTGACTTCAACACCACATATGGAGGAGTTGAAAGTAAGTTGAAAAACGTTGTGCTCTGCAACGACGAGCAAAACACCAGAAAGTCACAAAAAATATAATACAAGATGATTCAGGAGAAGAAGATAATTGCAGTCCATTTTCCACGGTTGAAGATGACGAAGATGCGGCTTGCATTTATTCAACGAACTTTCTCACATTCGAAACCAAAAGAAATTTTGTTCAGGTGCTTTTGTTGAGGTGCATGAGGTGCAAGAGGTGCATTCGGTGGACACATTCTGAATGTGTAGGCGTCTTGCCAAACATAAAGATATATACTTGTGAACTTTGTCGTTAAATGTTAGATAGGCACTCCATTGCCTATACATAATGTAATCCATCCCTTATGAAGACTGTTAGTTTAAATTTTTTATGCAAGCTATAATCTAAGTTTCAGTTCCTCTTATAGGTTTATTTTTGATCGTTAGTTTCTGTAAGAAAAGTTTTGTCTGTCAGTTTATATTTTATGGAATAAACTTTATTTTCATTATAAATGAAGGTGCCTCTTTTATTATTAGTATGATCTTTAGTGGCCTCTCATTTTGCCCTGAATTGGTATGTCATTTTTCCCTAAGAAAATGTGTCATTTTACCCTAAGAGTAGCCTAAAATGGCACACTAAGTCATGTGTGATTAAAATATTAATTACTTTTTTGTCTCAGAGAATTGAAGCGTAAAAGACTATTCCAACAATGAACAAAGATCGATGATTCTCTCCAACTGTTAATAATTGCAAATATGAAAAAATGTACGTCACAATGAGTGATGTTATGTAAAGTATGTCATTATAGGCCAGTTTCCCCTACTAAGAAAAGGGTAAATACTGTTTTGGAACACAATTAGTTATAACATTGTTAATAATTTGTCATCTTTTTATACTTTAAATATCATTAGAAAAATGTAGAAGTACAGAATTCAACAGTTTTAAGAAGTCAAAATTTACCACAGAAGGAAAAAAGGTTTTTGATTTCTGCATCAAGTATGTTGAGATAAGTTTTATCCACAAATACCACAGTCAATAGAGCAAAAAATAAGTAAATTTTTGACAAAAATAATAGTAGGATACCGCCTGCACTATGTAATTGTAAATAGAATAAAGTACTTTATATTCATGTTTTATACCGAAAATGAATTGTAATTATATAGTTAATTAACATTTATATGCAAAGAAACGTGTTTTTTCTCAATTAAATAAGAGGTAATGATACGTACTTAGTGTGTGCAAAACCCTGCAATTGTCGGGCAATTAGTTTATGCACAATTGCGATTTAAATTTTTAAAGCAATATATTCAATCAAGGCTGAATGGTCGTGTGGTAGTCCGATTGTCAAAAATAAAAAATTGTGAAACTGAAATTGAAAGGAACAAAACGTATATTCTCATTTTTAATAAAATAATATTTAAGACTCAAAAATGCATGCAAAGATGACTGAAAATGACCGAGTGTGAGAAAACGGCGGAGTAGTGAGGGTACCCGCCCGCTTGCGCCGTTTGACAGGTTTGCAATTTATATAAGCGCGCTGCAAATGGGTACTCCACTACTTCTCCGTTTTCTTGCATTTGGTCATTTTCAGTCATCTTTGCATGCATTTTTTGCGTGTTAAATATCATTTTATCAAAAAATAAGAATATACGTTTTGTTCCTTTCTATTTCAACTTCAGCTTTGATGGAATATATTGCTTTAAAAATTTAAATTGCAATTGCGCATAAAATAATTGCCCGACAATTGCAGAAGTTGGCACACACTAAGTACGTATCCTTACCTTCTATTTCCTGTAAGATTTATCCTACATCTCAAAAATGACGGATCTACTAATTTTAAAGAAAAACCCAAATATTTTATTTTTCCAATTTTTCTCGGAAAGTTATTACCTGATCGAATCGAATTGGTGATCATTTTATTCGTATTCTTATTATCTACAACTTTTTTTTAGATCATTAACATTGGTTCATTACTTTTCACTCACGAAAGTTTCTTTCTATTAAATGTTAATTAACTATATAATGACAATTCATTTTCGGTATAAAACATGAATACAAGGTACTTTATAGTATTTACAATTACATGGGGTAGGTGATATCCTACTATTATTTTTGTCAAAAATATATCTCTATTTACTGCACTAAAACCATGTATCTGATTCACAAAGTTTTTTGATTGATTGCTACTAATTTATAATTTAAATCTGAAATTTCTTGTAATTTAGTGATTGTAATTTTTAGAAAATTGAATTATGTTTCTTAATTGGAAATTTTTTGTACTAAGTAAGTTTAATGAAGCTACAAATTTGAAATTTTAATGTGAAGAGGAAAAATAAAACATGCAAAATTGGTTATTCTTCCAAGAGAAATTATGCAGGGTGCACTATAATTATTATTAATTTATTTTGACAAACGTAATATGTCATCCTTCGGTGACGTTAAATTAATCGATAGGACAGTCCTAAGCAACGTGATTTGAATGAACTAATAATTCCAACAATCACCTGTTGATATAACCAAGCTAAATTATAATTTAATTAATTAAGTGAAATTTGGGTAATTCCAAAATATAATTGTGCATTTAACGTGCATTTTTCAGTTGCTTACAAAAATTCGAAACGGTTATTTTTAATTATATTCAGGTAGTCGAACAACAATGGTTAATTAAATACCTGTCGGTTTTCAATGTCTATTTAACCCCAACCTGGCCACCCTTTACGAGTACAATAAACGCTTCTATAACATTTAACCTGTAGACAAAGCTCTTTGTACATTTAACTCTACATTTAATATAATTAAAAACGCATTCAAACATGTTCTATAAATGATTATGAATTTATATAAAGAAAAGAGTACGAAAGGTCATGGCACTTTTTAAGATCGTTGCGCATAAACTCATAACAGATGAGCTTACTACGTACAAAATATCAAATTCTCATCTCTGTGTGCGTGAAGTTTTAATGAACCTAATATTACATAGATTCCATTTCTGAAATATTCTAGATAATGATAAAATGCATTTGTTTTCGCTGTAATTAAATAAACAGAAGTATCGCTCTAGTAGGATGAAGTAATTTATTTTCTTGTGTAATAGGAAACGGTGTAATGTTACATTTAAATAATGTTTGTTTAACGCAGTTATTAGATTTTCAAATCAATATATTGTCTTCTCAAGATTTATATTCAAGCTATTGATTACCGTCCAAAATAATTATAATCTGGACCTGAGTAAGCCAAGCAGGCACAAAGAAGGGTTGAACAGCTACCAAAATCTCATCCGTCATCCCTCTTCATCGAGCAGTCGTGGGTTTAGTGACAAATAGCGGCTTTGTGATGGTTTGACAATGGCTACTTGACTTACTTTAACATTTCGTGTTTCAAATTATTAAATGCAAGCGTTATGCAATGCAATCTCAGGAACACCACATGCGGACTGTTAGCATATGGAGTTCATCAAGAATTAACGAGCATGACAAACACTCGCTTTTGTTTGAATGTAGAGACACGACAATATAACCTAAGCAAAGAACATCAGGTTATTCAAAATTTAAAATTACGTCCAGTTGTTTGACTACTTTAATTCAAATTTTATCTTTCGAAATTAATTACGAAACTAATTTCAGACTATAGTACTTAAATTAATTTGTTGCCGTTTTAATGTCTTTTTAAACTTCATACACAAAATCTTATTACCATTTAGAGACAAATTCAAGATTTGAATAGGGCTACCAAACGTCTTACTTTGGCTTACGCTACCGTACAATTTGACATTCGGTGTTTTGTCCTATCTTCAGTAACTAATTTCAGAATTTGTGATTTCTGATTTCGAAGTAAGAACATATTACAGTTACTTAGTTTGTTCCAGTGCGGGTTTAATTTAATGATTTTTCTTGTTCGTTTTGTCTGCAGAGACATTAAATACTATACAACGATGAGTGAAATTGTAATTAACAAAATTTGTATTCGGTAGATTACATCATGAATCAATAAAATTTTACTTTTGTTTATTTTCTAATAATTCGGTCATGTCAACTGATAAAAACTTATGTGGATAAAAGTTAGTCATCAATATTTAAATTTAAATATTTTGTTAGTTGCTCTACGTTGACAGTTATCTTACTTTGTTGTTCACAGGATTAAAACAAAATATTGCACAGAAAATGTTTTTAATTTAATTAAATATCTCCACCAAAGGGAATAGAATCCCAATAATACTTCATTATTTCCCGTTGATTTGCCAAAGATAAGTTTGAATTAATATATTAGAACAATTTATTTATTTATTTATTTATTTAAGTTTACAAAGTAGGGCCACAGGTAAACCTAAAACGGCCCTCAAAAAAGAATACATATTAAGAACTAGACTTAAAGTAACATTAAATTTGAAATTAAAATTAGAGATTATCCTCTACTAATACTCAAAACTGGTCACCCGGATACAAGATTCGAAACAATTTTCTTTTTAAATGTAGTTTTAGAATTATTGAAAATGTCGATGTTATAAAATGACGTATTATAAAGATTTAAGGTATGAATGAAAAATGAGTTTTTATAAGAGTCAGTATTGGCTTTTTGGTGTGGAATAACGAAGGAGTGCGAGTGGTTGTCCTAGGGATGCGGAAAGTGATCTCACCTAACAAGTATGGACAGTCAATATAATTATTAAGAATTTTATAAAGCATCATTAAAGCTGCTACATCACGTCGTTCAGCTAAGCATTCAATTGAGGCAATTTTTCTAAGTTCACTGGTCGGTAGATCAAAAGGACATGGACTTTTATTTACTTTATAGTACAAATATCTCAGCATGTAATTCTGAACTCTTTCAATATTGGATACATATTTTTTATTAAATGGTTGCCACACGGTAGAACAATACTCAAGCCTACTCCTGACCAACGAGTTAAACAGCATGACAATTGGTTTTATGTCGGTGAAATCACTTGTGCATCTCTTTATGAAACCTATTAGTTTGTAGGAGTTATTAACAATCATGTTGACATGAGTGGTGAAATTGAAATTATTGGTAAAGATAACGCCTAGATCTTTAACAGATTCAACAGACTCTAGTAGAACACCATCCAGATAATATTCTGCTACATAGTGACCTTTTTGTCTAGATATTGACAATACAACACATTTTTGATATTTAATAAAAGTTTATTTTCATTACACCAAGTATTTAAACTATTTAAGTCATTCTGCAGCAATGATTTATCTGAATTGGATTTGATAGAGCGGTACAATTTGAGATCATCGGCATACAATAAGGAAAGAGAATGAAATATATCTGGGAGGTCATTTGCAAAGATGACGTAAATTAGAGGTCCAATCTTTGTACCTTGTCCAATTCCTGATAAAGGAACAATACTTTTGGAATAATGATTTAGAAAATTTACCCTAAAACTGCGATTTTGTAAGTAGGAACAAAAAATGATAAGACAGATTTACTAGCACCAAGTCTGTATAGTTTAGTCAAGAGAATATCATGATCAACCACATCAAAGGCCTTTGAAAAGTCGGTATAGATGACATCTACTCTTCCACCTTCATCTAAAACGGAATGCACATAGTTAGAAAATACGAGAAGATTTGATTCCGTGCTCCTCCTTGGAATGAAACCATGCTGGAGCGGACTAAGTGAATTTTGGACACTACTGAGTAGGATTTTATAAATGACATTTTCAAAGACCTTTGCTGGGCTATTCAAGATAGAAATTGGTCTATAATTTGTGACCTCTGATTCAGACCCTGATTTGAAAACAGGAGTTAGTTTTACTGCCTTCCAGAGGTCAGGAAAAATACCATTGGATAAAGACAAATTTATAATAAAATGCAACTGTGATACTAGAACTTCCTTAAGTTGTTTAAATATAAATGTTGGAATTCCATCGGGACCACTACTTTTTATTTTTCAAATTATTGAAACCTTCGAGTACATCGTTAACTGACACAAGACCAAAATTAAAAGAGTTATTGTTAGTTTGATTAGGATTATTGCACATTATTTTTCCAATATTGTACTCAGGTGGGATACTGCTATGAACTGAGCTAAAAAACTGAGCAAAGGCATCAGCTATGTCTTTCCCTTGGTATTTAACCTCATTATAGAACATTTCATCTAAGATTTTGGTTTTAGATCTCAACAGTTTAGTGTATGACCAAAACTTGCTAACATCAGTACCAATTGACATTTCCACATCTTTTATAAAATCAGAGTACGCATTATCAATAGTTGATTTTAAAAGAATTCTTATCTCTTTGAACCTTGTTTCAAAGTATACAGAAATTTTTCTTTTTAGCTAACTTATTTTTCTTTTTAGTAGTCTAATTATTTCTTTATTAAACCATACTGGGTATTTGCTCTCTGATCTTATTTTCTTGATAGGAATGCAGGTATCAAAGATATTATATATAATTGAATAGAATAAGTCCACAGCACTGTTTGGATCAGTTTGATCATATAAACGGTTCCAATCTGACTCAATAATTTTATTTTTAAAACTTCAATATTAACTTTACTAAATTGATAATATGTTTGGTTACAAGATTGATTTTCAACTCTGGCATGAGAATATGGATTACTTGGAAATCGTATACAGACACTAAGCGCTGGATGATATTCATCCTCAGGTACTAAAAGTACCTCTTTTGTTACAAATGTATTAGCTATACTAGAGAGAACTAGATCTAGCGTTTTATTGTTTGAGTTAAGAACATTGTTTTGAGAAATGAGATTATACAATAACATAAAATTACTAATACATTGTAGTTTACAATCTGCAGAATTAGACTGCACAGAACTATTACTTATACTTTCATAAAACTGAGAAAATGCTGGCAAGTTAAAATCTCCAATGATAACTATGTTTTCATAGAATTTTCCAGAGGTAGATAATTCTCCAAACCATTCATAAAATTCAAGATAAACAGAATTATTACATTGCGGTCTAAAATAAACTATACAAAAAATAAAATTATATCCATTTAGATTTAAACTACAAATAATTGAGTTGCATTGATACGATGAGTATGCCTTAAGAAGCCTTGGACGGAGAGCGGATTTGATGGCAAGAAGTACACCTCCACCTCTTCCACGACCATCCCCAGGCCGGTCAGCACGCCACACAGAATATCTCAAGTCGAATAGTTCGTTATCATATATTCCATCATGTAACCAGGTTTCACTCAAAGCAATCACATCAAACTGATTAGCAACAACAGTCTTATAAAACTCTTTGGTTTTTGTTCTCAGTCCTCGTACATTTTGATAGCAAGCAAGAATATTATTTAAATAAACATTATTATATTACAGAGAAAAGAAATAATTGTATTTAAACTTTATTATTTGGAAATAGTTTGTTTAGATCATCTTGAGTTACTACTACTTTTATTTTGGAGTTGTCAGTTTGTCGAAGCAATATTTTGCCACCACTTACCCAAACATATTTCCAACCATTATCTTTTTAAGTTTTCTTGCCTTTGCTAGCAAAATACGTCTTAATTGTGTTAACGAGTCATTAATATAAATCGGAGAGCTGGACATAAAACCAAGATGAGTTGTATTTAAATCTTTTTTGATTTCTTTTTGATAAAAACATTATTTTGTCAGTGCGTCTCAAGAATTTAGCAACTACAATTGTTTGATTATCTGCCTGATTATTTTTTAATTTAAAAATATTGTCTAACATATCTTCTTTAATATCAAAACCAATAGCAGTAGACAGTTTTTGTAGAACAGGGAATACTTCTTCATTATCCTTAATTGGCAGACCATGTATTTCAATAGAGTTTAATCTTGATTCTTGATTAGCAGTGTCCAACTCTGACTTTAGATCAATGACCTGAGTTTTTTAGAGACTTATTTTCAGTCATAAGCTGTTCCATCAAATCTTGTTGTTTCTTAATCAAGTTGTTTTGAGTATCTATAAGACATGCATTCTCATCCATTTTTGCATTATAAAATTCTAATGATTTGTTTATGTCTTCTTCAAGTTTTTTATGTGACGTATTTAGCTTATCAATGTCACCTCTCAACCCTTCTATTAATTGTTTAAGTTCATCCATACTACTTTCAGAATTATCAGAGGTTATGATAGACGAATCTTTTCTACTCAGCCTACGATTCTTGTCACAATTAGGGCAAATCAATTTTTTAATAATTTTGCTTCAACTTCAGTAATTTTCTGACACTTCCAATGAAAAAGAAAATTGCACTCACCACACTTGATTTTTTCCTTTACAGACCTGTTTATAGTTAAACTACATGTGCCACAGACACTCATTCGAAATGATATTTCAAATTGATTACTAATTTTTCCATAAGAGACAAATAACACACTTTTTGATTCATAAATTTCAGTACTATAAAACACGACAAGTTCAAAGTTTATTATAATTAATTTATAATTAAATACATAAAACAAAATTTTGTATCACTTAGTGGTGACCTTGAGTGGAGTAGAGGGGAGCACAGAACCGCACTCATTGAGAACTCGGTCTAGAGTAGATATCGGTCCGAGGTTGACGTACTGTTGAGAGGACCGCTTAGTTTGAAAACTCGAACTCGACCTTATTCCCCTCCTTTCAATGATTAGTGTAGATGTGAAGGAAATACAGAGAATCAGCTCAAGTAGCATCCAAACTAAGTTACAGTCCGTTACTCTAAGGTGTGTCAGATGACATTTCCATCAGGCCTCTTGTCATTAGATCTAAAAAGTCTGGTAGACTCACGTCTTGAAGGAGATATTCGCAGAATTAATGCTTTATGAATTATATAATTCATTGTCCTGAAGACGAGAATAACGACCAGCTATTTTGCAAGCACGATAAAAAGTAGACCGCATCTCTCGTAACTTTTTTACTACAGACACACACTACGATGTTGGCACAAAGGTAATCCTAATCTTTAGAGCGACTGTAATTTGAAAATTGTTATCTGGAAGCAGAGTTCCCACTTCTAACATAGAAGTGCAATGCATAAACGCTAGAGTGAAGACTCGCTCGCCGATACAACTATCGTGCCTTGTACTTCTCTCTGGTAAAATAATGTTATTCACCATTCTCTGTACGTTGAATAAGTCCCAAGATAGTTTCGTAATGGGAATTCTTTAGGGAATTCCAGAAGAATTCAAGATTACACCAAGCTGGTAATTGTCAGTCAAACCCGTAGCCGCTCGGTAGAGTGAACGCTGGATTATAAAGGAACAACAAAAAATTAATATTGTAGGTCGGATAGAGTGAACAATTGGATGCTTTGATTATGTCAACAGTGCAAATGAGTGGGTTGTCAAATTTAGTTGTACACAAAACACGCTAATTCTGTTTAATTTGTTTAGCCATTTATCACGTTCTGCAGTCTCGCTTGAAAACTGCTTAGGTGCACGTCTACAGTTGTTTATTCTCCGGATTTATTTCTCAGTTGTGATTTTATGCAGGTAAGGTCGAATATGCTCCGAAAAGTGTTGACGCTGTTGGAAAAAAGCTGAAATTTGAAAAGTTTAGATAATAGTATTAGTGTAACATTTTGATCAAAGAAACATGGAATTGCTAAATCTACGGTATGTGCAATAAAAAAAACAAAAATAAAATTTTTAAAAAGTGCGAACAAAAACAAGTAAAACGTTAAAATCTTCCAGAATGCGACGGATGGAAAAAAATTATATTCACGGTTTTGTTTACAATGATTGAAGAATTTCATCAATTTCCTTCGATCTTTTAAAAACAAAAGCTAAACGTATCAACGAAACTCTCAATAAAAACCCAAATTTTACTGCTAGTGATGGGTGAGTACAAAGTTTTAAACGAAGATTTGGAATTCTACGTTTACAAATTTGTGGTGAGAAATTATCAGCCTTGTAGATCCTTTTAAAGTTTATTTCCAAGAAAGAATGAACAATTGGATATAACGCCTGATCAATTGTACAATGTCGATAAAAGTGGCTTTATTTTGGAAATTACTACCACAAAAGACCTTAGTAATGTCTGCAAAAAAACCGCCTCGAAACAGACGGAAAAAAAAAAAAGAAAAATCGTCTTGTCTGTAAAAATGCATCTGGTGAACATAAAATCAAACCACTTGTTATGGACGTTCCAAAATCCACGATGTTTTAAAATTTCTCCGCTTCACGTGAAATAAACAAATTCAAGAAAGGCTTGGATGATCTCCGAACTTTTTTCAAAATTAGTTTTATCATTCATTTGTTGTACAGGTAAAATTCATTTAAGTTATGTTTTACATACATGATTGATCTTTTGTAGGTTCGAAAATTTTTTGAAACAAAAGGTTTAGAACAAAAGGCGCTTCTGCTGCTGGATAATGCTTCAAGTCATGTCTAAAACCTCGCATCCGATGAAAAATTATTATTCTGTATCTGCCCCAAATGTAACAGCCCTAATTCAGCCAATAGATCAAAAATGTGATCCGTCAAACCAAACTTTTCTACAGAAAATGTCATCAATTGTTGCTTCCGATTCTAATGATTGTCTCAGCCGATTATTAAAAGTTTGACTCTTAAGGACGCTTTGCTACATCTTTCTTCAGCTTAGAACGCTCTGGAAAAATGTTGGTAAAAAATTTTGAGGCTTACCACCAACAATAACTCTGAATTCGGAAGAAAATATCCCTCTAGCAGTTCTTCGAGAAAATATAAGAATTGTACTGAAACAGTGACAATACACCAAGCCGTAGAGCTCCTACAAAAGAGATAAAAAAACTTCACGTTACACCCAAAATAATATCAAAAAATTGGAACAAGAATGTGATAGAAGAACCTGAACAGAACGCTAGTGATAGTGAAGAAGTAGAAGAATTAGCTGAAGATGAACCAGTTCCAGATTAAAATCTTCCACCACGGAAGCTATAAAAAGTCTTGATACAGAGATTTCTTCGGCGGAACAAAATATGATAAACAATGCGAAAAGTACAACAAATGGCAGTTCAAAAAAAACTAGAAAAAATAATTCAAAACAAAATTAACCACTTATTTTATGAAAGAAAGATTAACGTTTTGTTCTTGTATTAATTATACGGAGGCTAGTTCTAATAAATACACGTTCGAGCTGCTGTGAAACGATTGTTAGTGAGCTTATAATCGTACAAATTTGCGTAGGCCAGCGGCTGCTATATAGCTGTCTATTGTGACACATCCCTCGTGATATTCATTACAGGAGACAGTTGTTGTGCGCGTTTCATTATGGCAGGTCTTATAGTTGGAGGCGTCAAAACCGATTACCGAGCAGTCATACAGTTTCTGCATGCTGAGGGCAACACTCCAGTTCAGATTTATGGGAGAATGCAAAAATGTTTATGGTGGAGAGTGTTCTTCAAAACCACAGTGTGGAATGGTGTCGGAAGTTCACAGATGGGCGACAATCGACAGCGGATTTGCCTAAGGCCGGGAGCACCCGCGGCATGCAAGGAGGTGACGACAATGTCGCTGCTGTGCAAGCAGTCGTTGGAGAATAACCGGCGGTTCGATGTTAGAGAATTGGCTGAACGTTTCGATATGTAGCGTAGGAACAATCCATACGATTCCAGTCGGACGCTCAGTAAAGTCAAGCAGGCAGTTTTGAAATGGTTCCGCGAACAGCCAATGGACTGGTACCACACCGATATACAGCGTCTTGTGAAGCAGTGGGATGCATGTCTTTGTAGTAATGGCAATTTTGTTTAGTGTAAATAAACCGCTTACATGTACCACCGTTCGAACGTGTATTTATTGAACCAGCCTCTTATAAATATACTATATTTTTTCTGTAACTTGTTTTCGTTAATAAAACTAATTTACTTCTACAGAAAAACTTAACTTTCAATTCAATTTTTATTATATGAACACTTTTGGTTTTAATTAGTTCACATAATCGAGTTGCTTATTATTATCAGTTATTTAATGTACGTTCTAAAGTTATAAGACCAAAAATAAAAAAAATACAAAGGAAATGCAAAAAGCTTACATTTTTAACGTTCTCCCATTTTTCAAAAAATTATTTCTATAGAGGTGTTTCATTAATCAGTACAGAAAATGAAACTGGAGATACTAACTCCAAAATTTAAAGGGGGTTTAACATAAAAAAATTTCCTTAAAGCCTCCCCTGAAGAGAGTTAAACAATCTGTAGCAATGCTAGGTAGCGTTAACGGAAATTTGTTCAAAAGAATAAGAGCCTGTATTCAAGAAAATGGTGCCCATTTTGAACACTCTCTGAAATAATATTGTTAATTTTAATTAAAAATGATAGTTAATAATAATATTGTTATTTATGTCAAACTCGCATACGCAACATGATTAATGAACACCTCTTGTATATATATATATATATATATATATATATATATATATATATTATATATTATTATATTTCAGTTCTAGACATTTTACTTAAGAGTTTTCTAAATTATTTACTCTTTCAAAAATAGGATTCCGGAAGCTCCTCAAAACCCACGATGTTGATTTTTTTTTTGTATTTAGAGTATAGTAATATAACCATGTTTCTGTAACAGCCAAAAATATCATAAGGAACCCAAGAGTTTTTTATTTACGTTTATTAATTGTGGTTTTCTCCTAATTTTATTAAACAATGAGTAATGCGCATTTTCAAAAAAAAATTAAAAATTGACGCTCAAAAGAATAATTCAAAATCAAACAAAATCAAGAAATCGCTTTGGAACTAAATCTCATGGTGAGATTGATGAATTAATCAATCAACAGAAACTCAGAATACCGTCACCTCAAAAACGTATTAGGAATCAGCTTTGCAAGTTTTATGAATTTCAAATTGGAAAAATACCACTAAGCAAGAATTCACGAATACATTTGCGAAAAGTGAACGGAGAAGATTATAGAGACTACAGCATAATAACAATGTGGAATACAACAGTCAAAATGTTGCAACAGAAATATTATAATAACAATAATCAAACCTTGAATCTGTTTACCGATATTGAATTCCAAATCGTAAGAAATTCAAAATGCAAAGATAGGGGTCCTTCAGCATCAACTTGAAAACGTTAGATGAGTGTGACTGCTTAAATATTGAGGAATGAATCAAATAATAGAAAATTGGGTCGAAAACTAGAGAGTACAAGAGATGGAAGTTTAGGTAGATTGAATATTACACTTATTTACAAAAACATGTTAAGGCGGTGATCGAAAATGTGTAAGATAGTAAATGGTGGGTAACTACTTCATTTCTAATAAATTTTTCATTTATTTAAATTTAAGGCTGGTACCAGATCACCTTAAATGTCTTGTGCAATTGTACCACAAATTAATGGAAAAGGTAACAATATTGACCGATTATTTTGGTAAATTTTTCGGTAAATTCTGCAGTTGGTGTAAATACCAAACAAAGAAAGATTACCATAGTAGATCAACAATTGTTTCTCATATGGTCCAGTAAATAACAAAAATTAATTAAATTTAGTGCAGATAGCAGTGCGTATCTTCACTTGCCATTTCAACAAACTAAATAAAGAACATCATCCAAATATTGTAAACAAAATTAGGTCACACTGTCAGTGGGCGTCATGATTCATTTTCAAATGTACCTGCAAAGCTTCTAACACTATCTGTTATTTTGACTCTAGTTCTACGGTTTGTATTGTGTTTAATAAATGTACTTTTGTTTCATTCAATACTTAATTTAATACTTGTTTTCTTTCTAAATGTTTGGTTTGGGAATTTGTCAACATAAATAAAAACAAAATTTAGGTGATTTTGATCATTGAATTAAACTCAAATTTTTAGACAAGCAACCACACGCACGACGCATGATCGGTAATTACAGTAAAGGAAATTTTTGTCCAATTAAATTTAGAAGATTTTTTAGTAGTTACGTTAACGGAGCAATACTCGAGTAGTCGGGTACTAAACGACGGTACCAAAATTGGAAAAGATAATAAATAAAGAGATATGAGGTGAAAATGAAAAGAAAGGAACAGGCAATTCCATACGAATGCTGGTATAGAAGATATGAAAAGAACAAGAGAGCCAGTTATTTAAATACATGATAAAATTCCAAAATTCTAGGTTAATAGCAATGTAACTGAAACGAAGGTCACTGAGCTGAATTTG